>JADRCH010000030.1:1895815-1952023 GCA_019843965.1 Rhynchomys soricoides
GAGAGAGAGAGAGAGAGAGAGAGAGAGAGAGAGAGAGAGAGAGAGAGGGAGAGAGGATTCAGACTCACATTTCAAGTCTATATTCCATCAGGGTAGTGAAATCAAGATGGCAAGAGCTTGACATAGCTGGTCAGACAGCATCTGTAAAGAGTAAACAGAGTGATGAATGAGTAAGCATTATATATAAAGCACATTATATGGTCCAGGGCCTTTGCCCAAGGAATAGTCTTGACATCAATTAAGGGATGATTTTTTCATGTTAATTAAAATAGTCAAGGTAAATTCTCACAGACTTTCTCAGAATCTAACTTAATCGAGATAATCCTCCAAGAACATGACAGGAAGTTTGTCTCCTATATGATTCTAGATTATTTCAAGTTAACAATTAGCACCAACCTGTACTTTGCCAATCTGCTCTTGTTTTCCCTTGGTCCAACAATTTTCCAATTAAAGCTGCATTCACTTAGGTGAGATCAACTTCATTCAGGGAAGAACTTTCTTCTGAGTCACTGTTTAGAATGCTAGCTATCCATGTGCATAATACCACTGAACCACCTGAGGTTGCACTTTACCAGCCTAATACATCATTAAGATAAAAAAAAAAAATACCCTAGAAATTTTGACTAGGATATTATGGTGGAAGATTATCTAATATAAGGTAATGCATTTGACTTGTGGCCTGAAGATCCATGTCATCTGTAAAGTGGAGATGCATACACATGAAAATATTCAGGCAGGAATTCATTATTAATGTCATTCTCTTTAGGAAAATCTAGTAACTGAGCAAAGAAAGTGGGCTTGAGAAAGAAAGCACCTCATCTGTAATCATGTCCTTGCAATGTCTAGTCTTGATGTATGCATGGAAATCAGGTGAAATAAAATATCCAGGAAACTCCAGAGAAAGCACCAGAAGTTAATGGTAAATTTGAGGCTTGGCAGTAGCTATACATAACACCAAAAATTGGTAAAAAGTTAGATTGGTATAACCCAAGGACCTACTACCATGCTTCAAGTTGAAGGATCAGAAACAGATGTGAGAACATGATACTTTATGTTCTTCAAGAAAAGAGTAAGTCATCCTTAGATGTGATATCATTTGCTTTTACATTTAACTTTAAATAAAATTTCCGAATATATTTTATATCACTTCATCTTTTATAAGAGCAATTCACTTTTAATCTATGAAACATTCTGTTAACATATAGAAACATAGCACTGCTAAATAGTTCAAACACTAGATATAAATGGATGACTAAATACACAATAACAATGTTTAATCAAGCTATTTTTCTCCTCTAGTGCACTTTGTAAAAATGAATTATTTGAGTGGAATCCAGTTCTAAATTATCATAGATAGCCTGATAGTCTCTCTTCGCAATCTCTATTTTAGCTGATTTTCAATAATTGCACTAAAGGCAAAAACATTTGTCATCTAAACATAAAAAATTCTATTCTCTTCTGAGTTAAAAATCAAAACTTTAAAATTGTATTTGAAGTATGTCCTCAAGGTAACATTTTAGTTAAAATGGCTCTACTATATTTAGACCTAAAGCAATTTAATTCTGAGATTTGCAAATTACCTTATTTCAGTAAAATCTGAGACAATCAATATTTATAGAAATATCAGGTTTGTAAAATCATTTTTAATGACTTGTTAGGATATTTTGAGGCACAAAGAAAGATCTTAATGTAAAGAATCAAAATTACTTCTTTACTTTGTAAGATAAAACAATGAGAGTTTTTGAATCATAGCTTCCTCAAAGAAATTGCCTACTTTAAGCTTCCCATAGTTTTCAAAGAAAGACACGCCTTTATTATGTCATTCCCGAGCACAATACTATCTGGCTAGAGTGGAGAACAGAGCTGTGTGGTTAAACTGAATGGAAAAGGATGATTTCAAGGGCAATATAGCTCTCGGTTTCTCATTGTCTCTGTCTCTGTCTCTGTCTTTCTCTCCCTTTTATTCATCTTTTGGCCACTGAAATATTTTCATGAACTAAAATATATCAAAATTATTCAATTGAGATAAAAATTCTTCATTTTACTTTTATTCCATGTGAACATTCATCCAGAGGATTATAATGGTTAATTGTACAGACACAGGAGGCCAGGTTTCCAAATAACCACATTTAAACTTTTCATGAGTTGTGGGACGCTGGGCAAGTTTCTTCTGGCTTTATTAAATGTGATAGCATGTGGCTCCATTCTACTGTGTAAAGTGTTGAATAAAGATTTGCAAATGGTACTTTTTTGTATCACCAATGACATGGCCTAATCCTGTTAGAAGGTTGACATTTATTTGTCATCAATTAATACTAATATTCAATGGTAAGCCAATCTTAAACATGTCTGATCTCTGGTAGATGTTCAGTAAATATTTAATGAAAGATGGATAAAAATATCCCAGGGAAACAGTAGTGGGTAGGTGGGTTGGGGAACACCCTCATAGAAGCAGGGGAAGCAGAGATGGGATAGGGAAATCCAGGGAGGATGGCGGGAAAGGGGATGGGGATAACATATGAAATGTAAATAAAGAAAATATCCAATTAAAACACAAGAAAGAATGATGGAGAAAAATAGAACTTTTAATCCTTCTTAACCTTTGACTGGGGAAATAAGAATTTATCACTTTCAATTATAAAACTAGCTGTTTACAAATGATTCCAAAGTGTTGCTGATTGCTTCACAATTGTGTCATAATGGTTTCAGATCTCTGATTGGAAAGGAAATGATTTGTAGCAGATTGACAAATTTTCTTATTTCCTTTTATAAGGAGGAGGTGGTATTTTAACCGAAGAAAGTGAATAGGAAACAAGTAGGGAAGAAGAGAGAGAAAATTGGACAGGGAAGGAATGATGAAAAGAAGGAGGAAAGTGGAAACAGCTTCATGTCATTGCATCCTGACTTTCCACCTCTTTACTTCCTTTCCTGTGAACTTCAGCTGTTTTTCAAAGCCCATTCACTGTCCTTAGCTTTATGACTAGAGTTGACTGAGCATTCCATTATGCTCACTGACACTTTAACTGTTTGATAGTATCCATTTCCCAAGGACCATATTTACTGATGGGGACAGCTTTCCAGAATTCCACAGACAGTGAGCGCTGAGCTAGCTCTGCACTGCTCTTTGGCATCAACATAGTTACAGGTAACAGCTCAGATCAGAGATGTCTTCATGGCCTTAGCGGTAGTAGTAGCTATAGACATTGATATTGACCCCTTCATACTGCATGGCTCCAGACACATGGCCTTCAGTCACAGCACATCACCATGGCCTCAGGTGGCAGGGCAGGCTACTTACATCAGGATATCCCTCTCCGTCCTTTTGGCTCCAATTACACCTCCCTTTATAGTTCTCAAACCATTATGCTACTCTCTCTCTCTCATCTCTCCACCATGTACTTGCACATTATTATGGCTACTGCTGTGGATAGACCACATAACTGGTGGACTTCTGGGTGTCTTGTGTCCAGGAGCACAACATGGCAGAGTGGCGTGGCAGGCAGTCTGCCGGACGGTGGTTATTTTTTATTGGATATTTTCTTTATTTATATTTCAATTGTTATTGCCCTTCTCGGTCCCCCTGAAAAACCCTAACACCTCCCCCTCCCTTTGCTTCTATGAGGGTGTTCCCCATCCACCCACATACGCCCAGCTCCCTGCCCTGGCATTCCCCTACGCTGGGGCAGTGAGCCTTCACAGGATCAAGGGACTCTCCTCCCATTGATGCCTGACAAGGCCATCCTCTGCTACATATGTAGCTGGAGCCATGGGTCCCTGCATGTGTACTCTTCAGTTGGTGGTTTAGTCTCTGGGAGCTCTAGGGGGTTTGGTTGGTTGATATTGTTCTTCCTATCCCCAAAGGAGGAAACCCCTTCAGCTCCTTCAGTCCTTTCTCTAACTCCTCCATTGGGGACCCCGTGCTCATTCCAATGTTTGGCTGCAAGCATCTGCTTCTGTACTTGTCAGGCTCTGGTAGAGTCTCTCAGGAGACAGCTATATCAGGCACCTGCAAGCAAGTACTTCTTGGCCTCCACAATAGTGTCTAGGTTTGGTGACTGTATACAGGATGGATCCCCAGGTGGGGCAGTCTCTGGATGTCCTTTCTTTCAGTCTCTTCTCTACACTTTGTCCCTGTACTTCCTCCTGTGAGTATTCTGTTGGTTTTTTTAATTACCAATTTTATGCAATATAGAATCATCTTAAAAGAAAGTCTCAACAAGAGATTGTCTCCATCAGGTTGGCCTAAGTGAATGTCAGTGAGGATTTATCCTAGTAATGTCAATTGAGTTGTTGAAATCCAACTTTTATATAGGTGGGGCCATTTCATTCTATAAGACAAGGGAATAAAGAATGCATCTTACTCACTCCTCTTGTATACTGGGTAAAGTGTGGCTGATTTTCTCAAGTGTCTGTTGCTCTAACTTCCCCTGGAAAATAGATTGTAACCACCTAGAATTGTGAGCTAAAATATATCTCTTGCTCTAAATTGCTTTTGCCAGAGTATTTTAAACAGTAAATATCCTCTTTCCTTCTGTCTTCAGTGTGCTTGCAGCTGTTTATGTGCATACATTGCTGTGATCAGAAGGCTTTTTTCTGGCACAATGATGATTTTCAAGATGTCAGCTTTGTGGATCTGGGGTGATAGTTTGCTTCTACTGCACAAGTGTGACGTTCTGAGTTTGATGCTGAGTAGCCATGTAAAGAGTCAAGCTCTGAGTCTAGGTTTGTGTTTTTAACTCAGACATTAAAGTTACAAAGACAAGCATATCTCTGGAACTCACTGTAAAGCAACATGGCTTGAATTCTTGAGCTCCAGGTATGGAGAGATAAATTGTTGAAAACAAAACCAAACAACAATAACTACTACTACTACTACTGCTACTACTACTACTACTACTACTACTACTACTACTACTACTACTACTACTACTTCAAAACAAGATGTAGAGTTATGGAAGAAGATATCTTACTTCTACTCATACCCTCCACAGGTATACCTCAAAAAATACACACATAAACACATACTTACATTGAACTACATATGCGTACACAGTGTGTACACACACACGAATACTGACTTGAAGAACAAAAGAATGGTGCTGAGGAGAGGGATACAGACTTAAGCTTTGACACAGAGGAAGTGCTATAGATCCCTTTTCTGACTCATCTTGCTTAGAAAAGGTATTCTAAATCCTCAATATACCAGATCCCTTTTCTGTGGTAGATCCCTTTTCTGACTCTTGTTCCACAGAATAGGAACTCTAAATCCTAAATGTACCTCCTCACTACCAAGTTATAAAAAGCTTTCTTTGTCTCTAATCTCAAAGATGTTTTTCTAGATTTCTGTGCTTGCTGATTTTATATCAACTTGACACAAAATAAAGTCATTTAAGAGGGGGAGCAGCATTTGAGACTAATATCAAGCTGTAGCCAAGCCTATAGGGTAGTTTTTAAATTAGTCATTGATAGGTTAGGGGTAAGCCCATTTATGGGTGGTGCCAAGCCTGGGCTTGTTGTACTAGGTCCCATAAGAAAGCAGACTGAGAAAGCCATGGGGAGCAAGCCAATAGGTAGCACCCTTCCAGGTGCATTAGCTACTATCTCCAGTTTCTTGTCCCATTAGACTTCCTGTCCTGACTTCATTCCATGACAAACAGTGATATGCCAGTGCAAGCCAAATAAACCTGTTCATCTTCAAGTTGATTTAGTCATGGTGTTTCATCACAGCAATAGGAATCCTAACTACAACCTTAAACTTGACAGATGAGAACACTGCTTGTGGCCATCAGATCTCTGTAATTGTTTCTGGTTTAAATACCAATGCCAAGAAATGTGAAAAACAGAAATCTCAGACTGTCTTCCTTAATTTTATTGATACAGAGACAATTTTTGTTATATTAATAAGGAAGTCAATAAATAATAGATTTGGAAAAATTTAAAACCTAAAGTAGGAGATGGTTCTGGTTGTTAATGTCACAAACTCCTCATTATTCTCTTGCTCTATTGGCTCTGGAGACAAGCTCACTCTCCTGCTTTTAATATCATGAAGGTTAAATCTGTCTGATTTCTACCCCTAAGGGAGAAGGTGTAAGTGTTCTCTGCAGTTTCTGACCTATGTATGTACTTTAGAGTGATGGTCCATATTTTTACATGACATTTACAATACAAACTTATAAAGAGGCTCATTGGAAATTTTTAAATAGCTGTATTGTAATTTGATCTTTGAACTCTTTAAGGTTTTACTTCATAGAATGAATAAGAAAACATCAAAATCTCACTACTCAATGTGAAGACATTTTTCAAAATTTGATGAACAGAGTGATGTAATCTTAAATATGCAATGCAGTGTCTAGTCCATGTGAGGATATCTTCACTTTGCAAAAACAGCAAGATGATACCCTCATCTCCTCACTAATGTGTGCTGTTGTGCTTGGGGAGATTTTGTGAGTTTTTTCCTTTTCTTTTATTGGATATTTTCTTTATTTACATTTCAAATGTCATCCCTATTCCTGATTTCCCCTCCAGAAACCCCCTATCCCATCACCCCTCCTGCTAGTTCTATGAGAGTGCTCCCCCACCCACCCACACATTCCCACATCCCAACCTGACATTCTCCTACACTGGGGCAGTGAGCCTTCAAAGGACCAAGGGCCTCTCCTCCCACTGATGCCCAACAAGGCCATCCTCTGCTACATATGTAGCTGAAGCCATGGGTCCCTGCATGTGTACTCTTTGGTTGGTGGTTTAGTCCCTGGGAGCCCTAGGGGGTCTCTTTGGTTGATATTGCTGTTCTTCCTATGGTGTTGCAAACTCCTTCAGCTCCTTCAGTCCTTTCTCTAACTCCTTTGTAGACCCTGTGCTAAGTACAATGGTTGTCTGCAAACATCTGTATTTGTCAGGCTCTGGCAGAGCTACTCAGGAGACAGCTATATCAGGATCCTGTAAGCAAGCACCTCTTGACATCCGCAATGGTGTCTGGGTTTAGTGACCCCATATGGGATGAATCCCCATGTGGGGCAGTCTCTGGATGTCCTTTCCTTCAGTCTCTGCTCCATACTTTATCCCTGTATTTCCTTCAGACAGGAGCCCTTCTGGGTTAAGAATCAGGAGAGGAGTGAGTGGTCCCATACCGCATATGTGGGCCTTGCCTGTCCTCTGGTTATGGTCTCTACAGGTTCTTTTTCCCCTTTCTTGGGCATTTCAGCTGATCTCATCTCTGTTGGGTCCTTGGAATCTCTTGCTTTCCTGGCATCTGGAACTTTCTTGTGGCAACTACCCCTTGCACATCCCACACTGCTACATACCTCTTTTAAAATTCATGACCCTCTGTATATCATCCCCATCTCCTCTTGTACTTGATCCTGCCCACCTTTCCCCCCTCTCCCTCCTCATTTCCTCCCAAGACCTTCCTACTCTCTACCTCCTGTGAGTATTTGTTCCCCCTTTTAAGAAGGACTGAAGCATCCACATTTTGGTCTTCCTTCTTGAGCTTCATGTGGTCTGTGAATTGTATCTTGGGTAGTCTGAGTGTTTGGGCTAATAATCCACTTATAAGTGAGTGTTTACTATGCGTTTTCTTTTGTGATTGGGTTACCTCACTCCAGATGACATTTTCTAGTTCCATCCATTTGCTGAAGAATTTCATGAAGTCATTGTTTTTAAAAACTGAGTAGTACTCCATTGTGTACCACATTTTCTGTATCCATTCCTCTGTTGAAAGACATTTGGGTTCTTTCCAGCTTCTGGCTATTATAAATATAGCTGCTATGAACATAGTGGAGCATGTGATCTTGTTATATGTTGGAGAATCTTTTCGGTATTTGCCCAGGAGTGGTATAGCTGGGTCCTCAGGTAATATTATGTCTAATATTCTGAGGAACCACCAGACTAATTTCCAGAGTGGTTTTATAAGCTTACAATCCCATCCACAATAGAGGAGTGTTCTTCTTTCTCCAAATCCTTGCCAGCATCTGCTGTCACCTGAGTTTTTGATCTTGGTCATTCTGACTGGTATGAGATGGAATCTCAGGGTTGTTTTGATTTGCATTTCCCTGATGACTAAGGGTGCTGAACATTTCTTTAGTTG
This sequence comes from Rhynchomys soricoides, assembly GCA_019843965.1. NCBI lineage: Eukaryota > Metazoa > Chordata > Mammalia > Rodentia > Muridae > Rhynchomys > Rhynchomys soricoides. Next base: position 1,903,902 of record JADRCH010000030.1, read on the forward strand.
CTTCTCTGCCATTTGATATTCCTCAGTTGAGAATTCTTTGTTTAGCTGTGTATCCCATTTTTAATAGGGTTATTTGGTTCTCTGGAGGCTAACTTCTTGAGTTCTTTTTATATATTGTATACTAGCCTTTTATCAGATGTAGGATTGGTAAAGATCTATTCCCAATCTGTTGGTTGCCATTTTGTCCTATTGACAGTGTCCTTTGCCTTACAGAAGCATTGCAATTTTATGAGGGTCTATTTGTCTATTTTTGATCTTAGAGCATAAGCCACTGATGTTCTGTTCAAGAAATTTTTCCCTGGGCCCATGTATTTGAGGCTTTTTCCTACATTCTCTTCTATTAGTTTCAGTGTATCTGATTTTATGTGGAGGTCCTTGATCCACTTGGACTTGAGCTTTGTGCAAGGAGAATAGAATGGATCTATGTGTCTTCTTCTACATGCTGACTGCCAGTTGAACTAGCACTAATTATTGAAAATGCTGTCTTTTTTCCACTGGATGGTTTTAGCTCCTTTGTCAAAGATCAAGTGACTATAGGTGTGTGGGTTCATTTCTCAGTCTTTTTTTCTATACCACTGATCTACTGGCCTGTTACTGTACCAGTACTCTGCCGTTTTTATCACTATTGCTCTGTAATTCAGCTTGAGATCAGAGATGATGTTTCCCCAAGAAGTTCTTTTATTGTTGAGAATAGTTTTCTCTATTCTGGGTTTTTGGTTATTCCAAATGAATTTGCAAATTGCTCTTTCTAACTGTATGGAGAATTGAGTGGAAATTTTGATGGGGATTGCATTGAATCTGTAGATCACTTTTGGCAAAATGGCCATTTTTACCATATTAATCCTGCCAATCCATGGGCGTGGGAGATTTTTCTATTTTCTGAGATCTTCAATTTCTTTCTTCAGGGACTTTATGTTCTTGTCATACAGGTCTTTCACTTACTCTGTTAGTGTCACACCAAGGTATTTTATATTATTTGTTTCTATTGTGAAGGGTGGTGTTTCCCTAATTTCTTTCTCAGTCTGTTCATCCTTTGAGCAGAGGAAGGCTCTTGAGTTGTTTGAGTTAATTGTTTATCCAGCTGCTTTGCTGAAATTCTTTATCAGCTCTAGGAGTTTGCTGGTGGAATTTTTGGGATCACTTAAATATACTATTATATCATAGGAAAATAGTGATATTTTGACTTCATACTTTCCAATTTGTATTCTTTGGCCTCCCTTTTGTTGGTCCTGTGCATGTTGCTTGAGTCTCTGTTAATTCATATGAGCTTTGCTCATATTGATTTAGAAGGCCTTGTTTTTCTGTTGTCCTCCATACTCTTTGGCTCTTAAACCCTTTCTGCCTTCACTTCTGTTGTGTTTCTTGAGCACTGAGAAAAGGGATTCAATGGAGACACAGCATCTAGGGCAGTGTGTTCCAATGAAATGTCTGGCTGTGAGTCTCTGAAATTTTTTCTCATTTGATGGAGAAGTAAGCTTCTGTGATGAAAACTGATCAATGCACAAGTTGATAAGAATAAGAGGATGTGTTTAGGACTTATTTTATCACTATCCTTTTTATTTATTTCTTCCTTTTTTTTCTTTTTTTAAAGTTTGGGTTTAGTCTAGGTCCCTGTTTTACCTAGTATCTTGTTCTTGTTTACCCAAGCAGTGCCTGCTATGGGTTTCATCTCAATATTAGAATGCCTTTAATTTCTTTATGTCTTGACCCATTCCTCATATCGGAGAGCTGGTCAGTTCCCATGAGTTTGTCAGCTTTCTCTTGTTTCTGATGTTGTTGATATCCACCTTAATCTGGAATGGTCATATAGGATACATAGTCTTATGTCAGTTTTCTTTTACCTGCTGTGATTTGCTTTTTATCCAAGTATTTGATCATTTTTAAAGAAAATCACTGAGATGCTGAGAGAAGATATATGTTTGACCAAAATGTTCTATAAATATCAGTTAAGTCTATTTTGTTTGTAATATTTATTAACTCCAGTATTTGTTTAATTTTTTGTCAGGGCTGCCTTCTCTGTTACTGAGAGAGGAATATTGAAGTCTCCCAATATCAGTGTGTAAGGTCAGTATGTGACTGAAGATGATTTTTTTTTTCCAAAAATGGGTGTCCTTGTGTTTGAGATAGAGATGTTAAGAATATTAATGTCCTTTTGATTGTAAAGTTTGCCTCTGTGGTTCCTGTTCAGTTCTTAAATTTTTCATTTCTAGATTTCCTTCAGTTTGGGTTTTCTGTATTGATTTTATTTCTATATTCAGGTTTTGAACATTTTTATTCACTTTTATCTACTTTCCTTTTTCTTGGTATATATATATATATATATATATATATTTCTTTAAGTGATTAATATGTTTCCTCTCTAAGAACCACTATGATATATCCATAAGTACTTTTCTTATGTTTCAACTATGTTAGAGTATTCATAGCCTACTGTAGTAAGGTTGGTTGGCTCTAGTGCAGACTTTTCTTGGATATTATTGATTGTGTTTTTGTACTGGCATCTAGGCATCACAGATCAGGAAGATTATATTTCTAGGTACTGATATCTGGTCTTGTCTTCATTATGTAGATGTTTTATTCCTTCAGTTTGTTTCCTTACAATTTTTTAAGAAAGTGTGGTGGCTATATGTTACTTGATAGGAAAACTGTCTTGGGGGGTCCTGATAGGTGTGCCCATTGATACTATCACATAAAAATGCATTGCTAGGCATTGGGAGTTGATGCATATAAATGTACTTGGGTGGATGAGAGTAAGGTCACTGATAGGAGGGAGGAAAGGAGAGTTTTCAACCATGATTTGCTTAGTCACAGTAGGAGTTGGTGTTCAGACAAAATTGGAGCTCAGGCTCATCAACTTTGGTGTTACTATTATAAATAAATTGGGAGACAAAGATTTAAAATAAAAACAGAAAAAAAAACCAAAGAAAACTATAGTATTAAGTGGATTTTTCTTTTAATAAAACTCATTTTTTATACAATATAATCTGATTACTCTTTCCCTTCTCCTTCTAGTTCCTTGCTACATCCCCCTTCATCTGGATCCTCATCCTTTTTACATTGTGGAATAAAACAAACAGACATCTAAAGAATAATAATAAAATAAAATAAAACAAAATAAAATAAGAGAGATGAAAACAAACAAAAACAAGACAAACCAGCAAAACAAGAAAAAGAGCAAAGAAAAAATCACAAGAAATTTATACAGATGCAGAAACAAACACATTCACACCCACAGGAATTCCATCAAAGCAGATTTTAACTAAGATTGTAGCCTGTTTCAGACTGTGAAAACACAAAAATTTTTATTTTGAATTGGTACTACTTCAAGAAACTTTGAACACAGAATTTTAGTAACCCTGATACTATAAACTATGAGTTGCTGCTGAAAATAACTCTTAGTGTTTCTCCTTATTTGTTTGTTATTCATTCATTTAGTTGTCAGGGCTTAGATGCAGGGTCTCATCCATACTAAGAAAGTACCTACCCATCATGGAAGAGTATCCTCACCCAGCGTGTTTCCTTTTATTACATGCAGCATTTGTCTAAAGCAGGTAAGAGCATTAAAAACATAGCTCTATGATATAAAAGACATGGAACCAGATACTGTCTATCTTTAAAAAAGTGTCACCTTTGGAAATCAGCTTTATATTTGGTATTGATATAAAAGAAATGGAACCAAATACTATCTATCTTTAAAAAAGTGTCACCTTTGGAAATCAGCTTTATATTTGGTATTTTTTAAAAATATGAAAAAAGTTGTTGAAGCATATGGGATTGTTGTGTTGGTTATATTTTTCAAGTTGGGACAGTCTAGAGTCATTGGAGTAAAGCCAACATTAACTGAGAAAATTCCCCATCCAATTTATAGGCAAACTAATGAGAAATGTTCTTAATTGATGTGAAAGTGCCCCCCACCCCCACATTTTGGGTGGTGTCATCTATAGGTGGTCCAGGAATGTATAGGAAAGTAAACCGAAGGAGTCAGAAGGAGTCAGCCTATAAATAGAATTTCATCACAGCTTCTGCCTCAGTGCTTACCTCTAGCTTCCTCCCTTGAGTTTCCACTCCAACTTTCTTTTATGATGGACTGTAGCAGTAGGGTGAAAAATATCTTTTCTTCTCCAAGTTGATTTTGGCCATGTTATTTATCACAGCAACATAAACCAAATTATTACTGTTGTGGTATTGTTAGCATAGCACCTGACATACACCAACGATCAATGCAGAATGCATCATTATTTGTTATAAGTAATGTCAGTGGCATTACCACCATCTGCCAAGAGCTCTTCTTGGTTGCATTTGCTCCTGTAATCACTTAATAAGAATAAAAGGAGATAATGAAACAGAGATAAGGTGTCTTCTGTGAAGGAAGTACCATAGGAGAAGCACAAGCCCTTTAAATAAGAAAGCTAGGAAATAACACTGAATAAGTGTTGATTGTAGTATGACCCCTATTACATCACATGGAGTCTGAGTCACAACAGATGAACACTGTTTTCTCCATCCTTTACAAAGTCACATATTTTTAGAAAGGTAACCTAATCTTGATATCAGTAAAGTAAAAAGCAATTATGTATATGGTTTCTTGATGAAAAGAATTTCTTATAAAGCAAATATTAAAAGCACTTAAAATAATACCAGAAAACTAGTCATTCCATTTCTGAAATTAAAATCTATGTAAGGTAGAAGAAAAAGATTCAGCATTTTTGGAAATCAATTTGGAATTCTGCACAATGAATTCTGGGATCCATCCATTCTCCTGATACTCTAATACTTTATTGGACTAAAATATCCCAGCTCCCCATACCTTAAAACTTCATCATACTGAAACAACCCAATATATGAAGGAATATAGATATCTACTTTAATGTTTTCATTTATAGTAGAATATTTTTCACATTATACAAATATATAACACTATGGAAATAATGAATAGATTGTTAAATATTATTTAACATCATTAAATTCTATAGTAATTTAGAACTTTAATAATTTTATGTATCAAATTTAAATTTTGTTATAGGCATGAAAATATTAATCATAAATAACAGCATTACAAAACACAAAGATTCCCTTCCTCCCACAATATTTCCGTCACATTGTCCTACTATATTAGCAGTTTATCTTCAAGTTTTTAGAAGTTTTTCTTCACTATTCTGGGTTAAGAAGAGTCAATAATCTTTATTTCTCTTCAATAACAAAGCTTCAAATCAATCTGGCTTCTTTTCTTATGGAGAAAGTAGTGTTTAAGAGAACATACTTCCTTACAGATAACACCCAGGACATTTCAGATTGATCAAAGCTGGCTTTGTAATGAAAAATAAAATGAAAATAACTTCTCTGCTCCTATCCTCTCGGCTGTTAGCAAACCAAAGAGATTCTGAAAACACCCACAGAGCATGTACCCTTCTCAAAAAGGTGCCAGGGAATCAATATAGCAAAGAAAAAAATTTTTGTGGGAAAAGAAACTTACACTCTATTAAATGTAACTTCTTGGTCATAGTCCACATTCCATTTTTAAGATGTCTGAACAGAAGGTGAGCTGGATCCACGATGGTTTCTTTCCTTCTTTTTTTATCTTGTGACAGGAACACTGAAGATACCAAAGCACAATATTTTAAAATTTTTTATTCAGAGTATGTCTTGGGACATACATGTTTTTTTCTACCATCCTTAAAATATTAAGAATTATACTTGGAATAAGTTGATTTGAGTGTACTTCCAGAACTGGCCTCTTTCAGTTCTTGGCATGATCTCATTGATGACTTATCATTGAATGAAATTTCTAACGTGAATGTGTGTGCAACATGCAGAATACAGTTTTCCTCACCCCTGCATTAGAAGTGAAACCAACTGACTCTCCCTGCAGAAATTCAATTTTCATTAATCCAATTTTATTTTAGAGTCAAGTAATCCTCTTAGATTGTTTTTGTTTTGTTCATCTCAATATTTGTGGAAAGCAAACTCATTATGTGGTACAGACTAGCTATTTTATTGAACTATGTAAAAGATGACCAATTTTTATCTAAAAACCACTCATGAAGAGTTTTATCATGTTAATTACAGACGATAATATGACTTCTCAGAACAGTATATTCAAGACTCCACTTTGTGATTAAAGACGGTAACAGATAACTAAGGTTAAATGACATCTTGAGTATAGGGCCCTAGTACAATGGGACCATTGTCCTGTTTTTCTTATCCCTGATAAGAAAAACTCAAATAAAATCAGAAGTTGCTATCTGAAAACCAAGAATGTGTGCATTATCAAAATCACCTTAGCTTGACCTTGAATGACCTTTAAGAACTCTGAGAAATCCTTTTCTCTTCTCATGCCTCTAGATATATGCTATTTTATGATACCAATCCGCCTGAATAATGACTGATAGACTTATCATACAACTTACTTGTGTGGACTACTAGATAACTATTTAAAATGTGAAAAATTGCTTACATTAAAGCAAACTGTTTAAGCAAATTGTTCTCTATATGTGTGACTGCATTTACTTAACAAATACCTGTGGTTTATTTTGTCTATTAAAATCAATAATCTTCAACAAATCAATTTAGATGGTCAAGACCATTTCTCCCTGAGGGTGGTTAGGAACCATGTTTGTTCACATCCTCTATGACCATAGTATTGAATTGACCTTGACAGTGGATGTGCTAATTACGGATCTACCTAAATTATTTAGAATACTGTTATTGCTTCATTAGAATGCATAATTCAAACTTATGTTTGATATTTTTCTTATTGCTGTAACCAAAAGTAAAATAAAATAAAATACCTGATCAAAGCAACTTAAGGACAGATAGATTTGTCATCCTGAATAATCCATACTGGCAAGGAAGTTATGGCTGAGGTGTCAAACAATTGGACACTGGATATATGGTTTCCTTAGTCTGTCCTTCTTTCCTTCCTTCCTTCCTTCCTTTCTTCCTCACTCCCTCTCTCCCTTCTTTCTTTCTTTCCTACCGCTCTTCCTTCTTTCCTATCTCCCTTCCTTCTTTCTTACCTCCCCTCCTTCTTTCCTTCCTATCACCTCTCCTCTCTTAGATCCAAGCCCATGGACTGAAATTGCTCATGTTAACTGCCTTCTCACCTCCATTAAGCTTTTCTGTGAAGAGCTTCATATTCACACCCCTATGCTCTTCTCCTAGGTCACTTTATATTCTTTCAAGTTACCAAGATTAATTGTCACAGACACGTACGTTATCCTTAATGGAAACATGAGTTCAAATTTAAGGTGAACTTCAAATCCACATGTAAAACTTAACCTAGAAAATTTAAAATTCTTCTACTACTTTAAAACTTATGGTACCTTTACAGACCTGACATAGAACACAAAAAACACAAACAAACAAACAAACAAGAAAAACAGAAAGCAATGAAAAAGAAGGCTCAAGGCTGTGTAGGGAATAGAGTAGATGAGGCATTCAAGAATTCAAAGTTTACTAGAAAATACAACTGAATAATGCCATCATAAATTGTAGAATGCCCAGAATATAATCTATACAAGTTGATTGGGTTGAGGCCTCCATTGAGTTAATGCTCACCAGGATGAGATTAATCAGAGATAAAAAAAATAGCTAAGGCCTAAGCTGAGGCATTTATGTACTTCAACAGTGCATAGTTAACCTTGTTCTAACCTGTGCAGTCCAATGGGTCAAGGAGGAGTAATCTAAACCTATAAGTCTGAGGGAAAAGGCATCAGAAAGGAAATTAGTGAAACAGAGTAGGAATCAAAAGTATTCACAGAATTGTCTCTTTATCTTAAACTTTCTAAATATGAAAACACTAATTAAAAATTTCAAAAAGCCAAATTACTCAATGAATAACTCTATTTTAGATCTTGACATAATTAAAAATATCTATTGTAGAGATAAAAGGATTGTAGAAGGTAAATATAGCATATATAGCAATGAAGGAAAGGGAGATATTGATGAAAACAATTTTAGATATATATTACAAAGGAAGATAGAGACTCATTAATAACCAACACTTGAAAATGTTAACACCAGCAATTATAAATAAGGAAAACATTTGTGTACAAATAAAAAGGGAAAGTAACCACAAGAGGCTTTAAACATTCCATAAAAGAGAAATAATTTAATCTCAAAATTCATTACACAACATAGCACACTTTGAAAACATTCATAAAACACTAAATTTAATATATAAAGATGGTTTATAATTTAAAAATATAGGCATTAGAAAACACCAAGACTGAAGAAATAGTGTGCGTAAAATCTGTAAAAGAATACAATATGTAATAAAACTATTTTCAAAATAAAGAACAAAATAAGTTCTGCTGTTTACACAATGCACAAAAGAGAAAAAAAATAAAACTATGCATATAATGAGTTCATTAAAACATACACTGAAACATTCAAAATATTAAAGTAATAACAACTGAAAGACAAATGGGTAATTATCCACAATGGAAATTAATTACTTTGACAGCAAAAGTATCTCATTAAATCGAGTGGTTGACAGAAGATTTGTGATGTAATAAGAAATTGATACTTGGCCTCAGACTCTGACTTCTGACACAGGGCGACTTCAGTTCTGGAGTTTCTGAGTGATGCAGGTGACAGTTAATTACATTGGATCTTTGTCCCTCACCTTTGAAAAGAGACTTTGTACGTCTTGCTGAAATTGGAGAGAGTCTTTTTTTTTAATGCTTAATGAGACTGATGGGGAAAATACCAAAAGCAGCTTAAACTTGGAACGGATCACTTTAAACAACAAAGAAGGATTTGCACTTTGGAAATTTCTCATACATTCTCAACCTCCAAAGAATAGGCAGAGACTGGAGAATGATTTAATGACCCGAAAATTATGGTTTTGAACTAGAAGCCTATAAAAGCACCCAAAGCAAAGAGGTTGAATGAATTCTCACAGTGGTAGCCACATATATTGACATGGCAGGGGGTAGCTCACCTGCCTTCACACTGACAGAAATTCCCTACTGGTGACCATTATGGACCTTTACTTACATAGCTTTTGATCCACTGTCCATTTGTGTATACATTTATCATTTATAACAAACTAGCAATAATAGAAAGAGTCTTCCTGTGCCCTAAAAGATGTTGTAACATCTTACTTAATCTGAGGATGGAGTTCATGAATACCTCCAATGACAGACAATTCAGAGGTATAAAGATGAACTTGCAAATGGATGTCTAACATGGAAGCCATCTTAACACTGAGCCTTTAACTTCTGGAGTCTATAGTAGGTGCAGGAAATGAACTCAGAACTGAATAAAATTTTGAAACCTAGATGAAGAATTGGGTGAGGCAGTTAAATTGCCCATTTTATGTTATTATAGGAAGATTGTTTTTCCCCTCAGGGCTACAATATTTTTAAAATGTCTAAAGATAATAATTGGCAAGGTCATTTTGAAAGTTGAAAGCTGAAGCAAATATTACAAAGATGTTACAAAGCTGTGAAACAAATTATGAGACCTTACATTTAAAACATGTCTATGAAATAAATAGAAAAAGATATGTTAAGAACAAATTTAAGGAAAGATAATATGCAAAAACAAGAGATGAAGAAAGAAGATACTGTTACAGTATTTTAATAAAAATCAACTTTTGTGAACAAAAACAGCTATAGCAAAGCTGAGGTTTGGAAAAGGGTGTTAGCAAAGTGCTGTGGAGAACAGAAAAACAGAAGTACATGATGCCCAAAATAAAGTTGTTACTATTAAATGGATTGATACAAAAGTCCAAATATGTAGACATGGAGACAAACTATATCTATACATACAAGCTTTTCATTTTAATGAAGTCCAGTTCATCAATTTTTCTTTTGCTTATAATTGTTTTATGTCCAGGTCTTGGGATTTCTCTCCTGTGTTTCTTTTGTCATTTAAATTTAAATCTTTAGTTTCCTTTATTTAACCATTTCTGTATTCATTGGTTTACTTTATATGAAATATTTATCTGCTTCATTCATTTGCATATAGATAGTCTAACAATAAGGACAAGAAGTATTGCATATTTTAAAAAATTGATTAAGAAAATGTACATGAAAAGAGCACATCTAGAATCCCACCACTCAGAAGGTTGATGTGAGGGAGGAGAAAAGTACAATCTGAGATAAGACTGGGTGAAGTAATCATTTCTAGATGGACAGCACTACATGACAAGCACCTACGTAAAGAAGAGCAAAAGTAAATGGAAACAAGAAAATAAAAGGCAACAGACAGTACATAAGAATACCACTAGTTTCACAACTATATATTAATAATAAATTAGAAACCAAAAAAGTGCTGATGAGCATAAATCAAAACGTTGGCCTGAGGTAGATCAATGGAATGGAATCGAAGACCCAGAAATGAACCCACACACTTATGGTCACTTGATCTTTGACAAAGGAGCTAAAACCATAGTGTGGAAAAAAGACAGCATCTTCAACAAATGGTGCTGGTTCAACTGGCAGTCTACATGTAGAAGACTGCAAATTGATCCATTCCTATCTCCCTGTACAAAGCTCATGTCCAAGTGGATCAAGGACCTCCACATAAAACCAGATACACTGAATCTAATAGAAGAGAAAGTGGGGAAGAGTCTCGAACACATGGACACAGGGGAAAAGTTCCTGAACAGAACACCAATGGCTTGTGCTCTGAGATCAAGAATCGACAGATGGGACCTCATAAAATTACAAAGCTTCTGTAAGGCAAAGGACACTGTAAATAGGACAAAACTGCAGCCTACAGATTGGGAAAAGATCTTTAACAATCCTACATCTGATAGAGGGCTAATATCCAATGTATACAAAGAACTCAAGAAGTTAGACTCCAGAGATCCAAAAAACCCTATCAAAAAAGGGTTAACAAAGCTAAACAGAGAATTCTCATCTGAGGAACCTAAAATGGCTGTGAAGCACCTAAAGAAATGTTCAACATCCTTACTCATCAGGGAAATGTAAATCAAAACAACCTGAGATTCTACCTCACACTAGTCAGAATGGCTAAGATCAAAAACTCAGGTGACAGCAGATGTTGGCGAGGATGTGGAGAAAGAGGAACACTCCTCCATTGCTGGTGGGAATGCAAGTTGATACAATCTCTCTGGAAATCAGTTTGGCGGACCCTCAGAAAAAATGAATGTAATACTACCTGAGGACCCAGCTATTCCATTCCTGGACATATACCCAGAAGATGCTCCAACATGTAATAAAGACACATGTTTCACTATGTTCATAGCAGCCATATTTATAATAGCCAGAAGCTGGAAACAACCCAGATGTCCCTCCACAGAGGAATGGATACAGAAAATGTGGTCCATTTACACAATGGACTACTACTAAGCTATTAAAAACAAGGACTTCATGAAATTCGCAGACAGATGGATGGAACTTGAAAATATCATCCTGAGCGAGGTAATGCAGTAAGAAAAGAATGAACATGGTATGTTCTCACTGTTAAGTGGTTATTTGCCCAAAAGTCTGAAATACCCAAGAGTCACTTCATAGCAACTGTAGGGCTGAGTGTGAGTTCCCAGATGGAGGAGTTGGAGAAGAGACTGAAGGAGTTGAGGGAGTTTGCATTCCCAGGGAGGCAGCAACAGTGTCAACTGGCCTGACCCCCTGATACTCCTGGAGACTGATCCACCAATCAAGGAATAAACATGGAGGGACCCATGTTGTTGGCCACATGTGTGGCAGAGGAGGGTCTTGTTGGCCATCAGGGGGAGGAGAGACCCTTGGGCCTGAAAGTGTTAGATCCCCCAGTAGAGGAGAATGCCAAGGAGGGAAAATGACTGTGGGTGAGAGAATACCCGCATAGTGGCAGGGGAAGGAGGAAGAAAATGGGGAAGTTCCAAAGGGGAGATCTGGAAAGGGGAAACTTTTGAAATGTAAATAAAGTAGGAAAAAAATAAGTTGGCCTGGACTGTAACAGGGTTTAACAAGAGGAGAAAGGACACCAGAGAGATTGAAAGTATCAATCCACAGATTCTGGCAGTGCTTGCTTCTCAGAAATCAGAAATTTTATATCCAAAGAGAAAGACAAACATTTATTTTATATTAGAAGAAGACAAAATGGTTCACTTTTATGTAAAGTCGTACATTTTCAAATTGGCTCAAGTAGAACTATGAAAACTAGCATAAACTATATTAATTTATAGAAACAATCCTTTTTTGGATAATTATGGAGATGTTTATAACTATAATTAAAATGTGTCATCTTTATTGCAATTATTTTATAGAATATTTTCATATAAAATTTTCAACAATTTATATAAAATTCATATTATATTGATGTCATCAATGAAAAGGGAATGATACACTAAGTTTAGGACACTGAAAACAAACCTAAAACTTCTAAAATATTTTTATTAATTAAAGAAATGTAGTATCTATTAAGTACCTATCTCATATAATATGTGTGTTTTATATACTCATCTCTTAAATATGAACTATTGGCAGAGTTTATTTTCATTCTTTATCATTAGGATTTATGAAATCATTTTGTATAATTTTTTCATTTGAATAAAGTCAAAATTGTCAAGTCCTTTGTTTTTTTTGTTTTGGAGCTTATGAGAGGAGACATTGCCAAATTGATATATACCAACACTTAACATCCTATGTTGTCCTATGAACACTTTGTTATTTTAATTCATTATGTTAGGTGATCAAGAGAGAGCTCAGCCAGTGAAGACACTTATCACCAAGTCCGATAAGTTGACTTGGATTCCCATTGGGCACATGGTGGGAGATTACAACAGTTACCCTCTAGGCACAGCATGTGGGCCATGAAATTTTGTACACATGTTAGTGCTTGTGCTAGTTTTTTTCCATATGATATGAAATTAGCCTTCACTTTATCCCCCTGATTTCTGAAATGGGTGTAAGAATAGGAAATGTTGAAAAGATTTCTCTGTAGATTATTTACTGTACTAATTACTACAATCAAAACCAAATTTTCTTTAAATGTTAATGTCTAGGCTGTCCATTTGACTTTACTGATCTACAGTTTTAAATTATGTCACTGATAGTGAGTTTTGGGTTAGAGATGTACAAATTCTCTGAGCATATTTTTCTGTTTTCAGAATCATTTTCACAGTTCGCTGTCCTTGGAGTTCCATGGGAGCTTGCAAGCAAGTGTGTCTATAGTGGAAACAAGCCCTTGACTAGAGATAGTGATGCAGTTGAAACCCAGGTCCAGTGCCAGTTGGGTGGCAGTGACTTCTGTGGCTGGACACTTTTCTTCAAAAGTGTGCCACATTCTATAATTTACCACTCTGTGTATGGAGTTCAATCTTCCTTGACTGTTGCACATCCCACCCATCATTAGAACAGGTTTTCCATTGACTTAGTTCTGTATTTTTTTAGCTCTTTGGTCTCTTTCCCATTTATTGATTCATGTTAATTCTGTTGTAAGTAGATTTGCTGTTCGAATACGCCTAATAAGTTGTTCACTGTGGGTGTGTAGAATGAAAACTAAATTTAGCTTGGCAATCATGTACTCTACAACTCAGCTGAATTAATTTACAAATTAAAAGCTTTCTTCTGAAATCTTTACTATTTGCTAGAAATAGACTCATGTACTCTAGTAATAACTTTATTTTCAGTAGAAAAACAAAAATAAGTAGTGAAATTGGGCAACTCTATCTTATTTTTGATATTGAAAGTAAGTCTTTCAGTTTCTTCATCTGGTATGATGATAGTGGATAGCTGAATAACTATCTATTTGTAGATATTTATATATAGATATGTAGCTATAAATTATATAACTGTATATAGAGAAATAAATATATATATATAAATATAGACAGATATAGACAGACAGACACATATAGAAAGACATATAAAATATGTATATATATATACATATATATACATATATATACATGGAAAGAGAGAAAGAGAAAGAAAGAGAGACAGAGAGATGCAGATACAAAAGATATACAAGGATGTCTTTTATCATAAATCTTATCCCTAGTTTCTTGACCATTTGTCATGAAAGGGTATTCAATTTTGATAAATTTCTTCTTGGGTATCAATTGAGATCACTGCTTTCTCATTTTTGTTTTTGTGTTTTATGCTGCCTGAGTTATTTTATGTTAAAAAAAACTTGATGCCAAGAATAGTTTTCACTTAGTACTGCTGTGAAATCCTTTTTAGTGTAAAATCTTTTTAACATGATGTTATATTCAGTTTTCTATTATTCTGTTATGATTTTTGCCTCAATTTATTAAGATTTAAAATTATTGCCACTTCTTAATAACTTAATCTATAGTCTTAGGATTTCTTTATCTATTGTCCACTGGCTTTGTTAAAGGTATAGCTGCCCTATAATGTATAGTCTTTTAAAAAACATTTGGGGAAAACATTTAAGGAAGATTAAAGTATTATTTTACATTTGATATAGTTAAGTATAAATTCATCTGATCTTGAGACTTTCATTTTCAGGCCAATACTGATTACTAATTTCATTTATAACTTGTTCTAGTTCTTTTTGTGGTTTTCTCTTTTTCCTTACGGTATTTTGTTGAAATCACTAGAACACAACCAATGAAATAAAGCTATGGGCATTATTTATCATGTCTCCATTTGGAATTATTTCTGATCAACTAAGTAACATAGCTTCACAGAAAAGGAAGAAAGAAAATTTTGCTAGTGTATTGTTAATGGTAATGATCAGTGATATTAATTTCTATGAAAGTGACATTCTGTTCAGAACAAGAAAATAGGAGAGGGAGAAAGGGGATGACTACAGTTCTGTGTTTGTGTGTTTGCCTGTTTTTCCCAAGATTCTCTAATTCAAGAATCTATTGAGGGTTGGTACTGTTTAGGTGTAAAACTAAGCAACATATGTCTGACATTGTAGTATCAAACAAACAAATAGATATGCTTTATTTTAGAGATTAAAAGGAAAGCTTACTCATCATTAATGATATCACATATTTGCTTAATTTTATTTATTTTATTTTATTAGGCACAGTATAATGCAAATCCTTTTCTAGTAAAAGATATTCCAATGATTTATTTTAGTTATTGAACAAAGAGTGAGCTATTGTGAATCTAAAGTTTATTTAAATTTCTGTAGAAGATAAATGTTTCAGAAGGCAAAGAAAATTTTAGAAAAAGAATGGTGAGGGAAACATTCCATTTCCTTTTTATGTTTCCTGAGCTCTAAATTATGTGCAAATATCCTTCTACCACAGAGGTTAGGAATTCATCTTTCTAAGGGCGTACCTGCCTTGATCAGTGTTTGTCTTAGACACTTTTCTATAGCTATGATAGAACACCACGACCAAGGCAACTTACAGTAGAAGCAATTTGTTTGGAGCTTAGGGTATACAAATATGATGACGGGCAACAGATCATCAGGTGAACATGGCATTGAAACAGTAGCTGAGAGCTCACATCTTATCCATAGGCAAGGGAAGAGAAGAGGAGATTAGAGAAAGTAAGAGCTAGAGGGTAGGAGGGAGAGAGAGAGAGAGAGAGAGAGAGAGAGAGAATATATATGTGTGGAATGGTGTGGGTCTCTGATGGCCCAATTCCTCCAAGAAACCCAAACCTCTTAATACTTCTCAAACTGTTCCAACAGCACAGCTGGGGACCAAATATTCAAATACATATGCCCATGAGAGCCTGTTTGTTTACAAATCACCACAGTAATCTCACTTGAACAATTACAAATATAAAGCTTTTCCAATTAAGTAGTATCCCATAAGATAAAAATAGGTGATCAATTTATAGAGAAAATCATAAATTGGACTTTATACATAGCATAGAATTGGAGCAATCTAGTTTGTTCCAGTTGTTTCTCTGTCCATATCCTACAGGGTTCCCAAATTTCATGCATGGAATTCTAGAATCAGGGAATCGAATTTACTGTCCAGAGCTCTCCATACTGCATATATTATATATTTTCAGCCTCTGATGAAATTATCTGATGATTATATAGCAAGTTGAAGATTTTTAGGTTCTTATTATAATATATAAAATGTGTTTATGTATAAATTGTATTTCCTTGGTGACCTGTTCACAAAGTCATGGTGTTTTTTGATAAAATATTTGAAAACTGTGAACAATTTATGGCAAACCATTCTAAATACACCTTATGTCATCTGAAATATGGGACAAACAGTTCTGGCTATTTGGCTTTCCAACAAAATTTAACTACTGTATCTTTTCAAAACAGTCAAGGACTTTCAAACACATTCTGAATTCCATTGAACAAAATGACATCTTCATTTCAGGGACTAAACTCTACTTCTCCAATATTACTAAGATTTGGCTTAGTGGGGTCTTCATTGAGTCTATAGATTGCTTTTGGTTATTAGACCATTTTTCTTATGTAATTTTACTAATCCATGAGCATATAAAAATTGTCTATCTTCTGATGTCTTCTCCAATTTCTTTTTTTGAAGACTTAAATTTCTTCTAATATAGGTTTTTCATTTGCTAAGTTGGAGTTACACCAAGACATTTTATATTATTTGTAGCTATTGTGAAGGGTGTTGTTTCCCTGGTTTATTAGCCCTCTTATTGTTTATACATACGAATGTTACTAATATTTTTTAGTTAATCTTTTATCCAGATACTTCATGAAAGGTGTTTGTCAACCCTAGGAGTACTCTGGTAGAATTTTTTTTATCCTATCATTATCATCTGCATGTAGCAATACCTTAAAGCTCTAGAACCAAAAGAAGTAAACACACACAAGAGGATTAAAAGGTAGGAAATGATCAAACTCAGAGCTGGTATCAACAAAGTGGAAACACAGAGAACAATACAAAGAACCAATAAATCAAAGATTTAAATTTTTTTGAATAGCAATAAGATAAACAAACATTTTATAAACTTAGAGACAAAAAGAAAACATTCAAATTAACAAAATCAGAAATGAAAAGATGTCATAATAATAGACATTTAGGAATTAAAAAAAATCATTAAATCATACTTCCAAACCTGTACTCCACGAAATTGAAAATCTAAAAGAATTGACCATTTTTCTTAATAGATACTAATTAGCAATGTTAAATCAAGGTCTGATATACATTTTAAATAGACTTATACACCTTAAGTAAATATAAGCAGTCATTAAAAGTCTCTCAACAATAATGAAAGCCCAGGGCCTGCTGGTTTTAGTACCAGACTTTCAAAGAAAAGCTAAAACCAATACTCTTCAAGTTTCCAAAAAACAGAATGAGAAGGATTACAGCCCAATGTGTTTTAGGAGGGCACAGTCTTCTGAATACGTAAACTATACAAAGGCTCAATAAAGAAAGATAATTACAGACTTATACTCTCATGAAATAGTTGTAAAATACTCAATAAAATACTTGCAAACTGAAACAAAGAACACATCAGAAACATCATCCACCATGATCATTCATTGAAGAGATGTAAGACTGGTTCAACATATGAGAATCTGACAAAGTAATCCACCCTATAAACAAACTGAAAAGAAAAAAAATCCCACACGATCATCTCATTAAATGCTGAAAAGTCTTTGATATAGTC
This sequence comes from Rhynchomys soricoides, assembly GCA_019843965.1. Classification (NCBI taxonomy): domain Eukaryota; kingdom Metazoa; phylum Chordata; class Mammalia; order Rodentia; family Muridae; genus Rhynchomys; species Rhynchomys soricoides. The sequence goes on from JADRCH010000030.1 coordinate 1,921,397, forward strand.
TAACATCCCTTCATGATAAAAGCTTTGGAGAGATGAGGGATACAAGGCTCATAGTTCAACATAATAAAGGCAATCTACAGCAAGCCCATAGCCAACATCAAACCAAACACCATGAAATACAAAACAATTCTGCTAAAATCAGGAACAAGACAAAACTGTCTACTCTCTCCATATCTATGCTTTATAGTACTTGAAGTTCTAGCTAGAGCAATAAGACAATTAAAGGAAGAAAATAAAGTAATATTAATTGGAGAGGAAGGACACAAAATATTGCTAATTGTAGATGATACGAAAGTATGTAAAAGTGACCCCAAAATTCTATGAGGGTACTCCCACAACTGACATACACCTTCAGCAGATAGGCTGGATACAAGACTAAATAAAAAACGGTAATAGTTGCTCTCCTTTATACAAATGATAAAAGGGCTGAAAAATTAAAATCAAAGAAACAACATCTTTTACCATAGCCACAAATAATATAAAATATCTTAGGGTAACATTAAGCAAATGAAAGATCTATATGAGGAGAACATCGTAGTTTTGAAGACATATTAAAAAATATATCAGAAGATGAAACATTGATCAGGTTCATCAATTGGTAAAATTAACAAACTAATACGGGACATCTCACCAATTGCAATCTATGGATTCATTAGGGTTCCCATAAAAAATCCTACACAACTTTTTGCAGATCTTAAAAAAACAGTACTCAAGTTCATACAAAAAAACAAAACAAAACAAACCAACCAATCAACCAACCAACCAATCAATCAACCAAACAAACAAACAAAAAACACCCCAGGCTATCTAAAAACAACTCTGCACAATAAAAGAATTTCTGGAAGTATCACCATCCCTAATTTCAAGTTCTACTACAGAGCTATAGTAATAAAAACTACCTAGCATTGGCATAGAAACAGGTTGATTAAGAGAAAAATAGAAGACACATCTATAAATCCACATACCTAAGGACTTCTGATAATTGACAATGAATCCAGACATATTGGATGTTTTACATGAAGACAGCAACTTCAGAAATGGTCCTGGTCTGACTGTATGGTGACATGTAGAAGAATGTAATTAGATCCATGTCTATCACCCTACACAATACTGAATTCCAAGCAGACTAAAACAAAAAATAAAACCCAGAAATAATAGTTAATGCTGGTGATGGTAAGGGCAACGACACTGTTAGTTGGAATGTAATCTTGTACAGCTACTTTTGAAATCAATATCATAGTTTTTTTCCTGAGAAGAAAAATTAAAAATAGATATTTTGGATAGACTGGGGATAGGTCGATTCTAGAACAGGAAGGAACAGCTAGACATAAGATGGACAATTTACTTAGAGAGACAACAGACATTGGGGAAGAGGTGCATCTCAGGTATATCAGGAATCCATGAGGCTGACTCTGTTGCCAAGATGACTAGCAATGGGTGTTAAGAAGCCAGGCTTTCTCCTGAAACCAGGCAAGACTTCCAGTGGAGGGCTTGGGACACCAACCTAGCTACAAAATCTTCAACTTCTCTTGCTTGAAAGATGTGTTGGAGTAATTGTGGTGCAGAAAGTGTGGGATGCTCCCACCAATGATGTGTTTGGCTGCAGACTTAGCCATGCCAAAAGAGGGACTCAAACACTAATATGGTCTGGAGGGGTAGGAATTAGAGGTAGAATAACCCAGAGACCTAGGATAGAATTAATCAGGACTGGCAAAAACAATGTAAACAAACAAACAAGTCGATAAAATGAATGCTAAATGATATTCAGCTATCCTTGTAGACAGGAGCCTAGCATAATCATCAGTCTTCACCCAGCAACTGATTGAAACATGCAGAGATGCATAGCAAATATTAGATGTTGTTGATGAAATCCTGAAGAAATGGGAGAAGAAAGATTTCCGGAGCCAAGGGTTCAAGGACATCATAAAAAAGCCCAGAAAATCATCTAACATGGGCTCGTAAAGGCTGATGAAGACTGAACCTAAAACCAAGTAGACTGCATTGGTCTGACTCTTTTGTCTTCCTGTGGGACTTTTTCTTCCTACTGGGTTGCTTTGTCCAGCCTTAATATGAGAGGAGGTGCCTAGTTGTATTGCAACTTGATATGTCATGTTTGTTGATATACCTGGGCTACAAGCCTTTTTGTGAAGGGGGAGGGGGAGGAATGAATGGGAGGGATATTGAGAATGGAGGAGGGAGGGAAACTATACTAGGGATGGAATATATAAGATGAGAATAAATTAATAAAATATTTAGTACTTATTAATGCTGATACAATATCAAACCATCTAAAAGAAAATAGAAAGGCAGAGCAACACATGCTACTCTGCAAAGTACATTGACTAGGCTGACTCTACTTACAGAAAGGCAGCTAATGATTTCTGTGCATGAGAAGCGTGCAGCATAGTGAGATGAGTTTCAGCTAGATTCCATACAGTATGATACTTTGCACAAAATTTGAAGACATTTGAAAATGTATTTAAGGCATCTATCCACTGATATTTATAAGTAATAAACTGTATTTTCCTTTTGCAGAAGTTTATTTTTTAAGATCTTTACATATAAGATATCACTGGTCTTCCACATATATTTTAGACCTAACCACTAAGTCATGGAAACTCTTAAAGGAATATGGGATTTTGATTCCCTGCCTCAGAGTATTTTATTGTGGGTTTGGGTTCATAATTATGCTTTATATTACTTTTTAATTTTTATTAAATATATCCTAGCTGGGCAGTGGTGGTGTACACTGCTAATCCCAGTGCTCAGGAGGCAGATGAGTTCGAGGCCAGCTGGTCTACAGAATGAGTTCCAGGACAGCCAGGGCTATACAAGAAACCCTGTCTCCAAAAAAACCAAAACAAACAAACAAACAAAACAAAAACAAAAACAAAAAAGTATTCTAAATTTCTCTATTGATGAAAAAGATCATTGCAGGTTTACCTCTATAACCTGATTTTTGTTATGTAAAGAGAAAATTTGATTTAAAATCTAAGTGTAAATATTATATTTTAAAATATATTACTTATAGCTTAATAAAAACAATGAATATGCATTAAAAGAAAAATTTGCAAAGTATTAAATAAGGGAAATCCACCATTGATTTTCCCTAATTAAATTGAAAAAATAAAAAACCAATATGAGTTTAATGACTTGTTTCCAAATGCAAATAGTGGTTGCCTTCCTAACAGAATTCGAGCTATTTTCTCCAAAATTTTATTCTATGTCAATATCTGTTCCTACACACAAAAAATGCAGAAGTCAGTCTATGCTGTTTCCATATGATGATGATGGATGTTTCTACCCATTTTCAATTTTATGGCTTGGTGGTCCACAAGCACTGAACTCATAATAAATACTTCAGGTTGCTTGGTAACTGGTAAAGAATAGAAAGAAAGGAAGAAGGAAAGCATTTGTAAAAGCGAGCAAGCATAGGATTTAGGGAATATGTTTGGCTTTATATCAAGACAAAGTTCATTTACCCCCTGACTGGTAAGTAAAGAATATACTCTCATTTAGGTTTATAGTGTGTGTGTGTGTGTGTGTGTGTGTGTGTGTGCGCGTGTGTGTGTGTGTGTGCGCACGCACGCTTGTATAAAATGTGTGTATGTGTGTGTATCTGAAAAACAGAGATAAAAGAGAAATACAGAGACATAGAAACAGAGAGACACACAAACAGAGAGATGTGAATGGGGGAAGGGAGAGAGAGAGAGAGAGAGAGAGAGAGAGAGAGAGAGAGAGTCATAAATAACATTATTATATAAAGATTTTCTTTCTTTAGGAAGTCTTGTGTGGGGACGGGGGTCTCATGGGGCACAGAAAGTGAACAAATTTCACGTGTACGGGGATTCCTTCCTAGGGACTCAATTGCTAGGACCTGTAGACCAGCAGACTCAGAGATCAGGAGATTGCATGAGCAGGAGATTTGGAGCCCTTGAACAGTGTTGCATAGAGAAGCTAGGGCGATTGTCAAGCTGATGGAGAATTCAGGTAGGAGGCAGGGTGAGAAGTGATAAGGAGCCAGGACACTGTAACTCGTAGAGACTGAGGGAGAGACCAGACTTCTTTTTGCTAGGTTCGTAAGCACCATAGTTGTCCTATTCTCGCATTTGAGACAAAACACTGAAAAATCTGTGAAGCCAGTTCTTCTCTATTCTACCAAAAGATCCATTTCCCTTACAACTGGCAGGGGGAGACAAAGGAGAATCTGTGGTAGTTATTAGCATGCATTACCATGCATTAACAAAGTACATATTGGCCTCCAAGCACACTTGGTATCACAAGTACCAAGTATACATTTCAGATTCCATGTTTGCTTCCTGGCTCTTGCAGCTCTTCTTACCCACCCTTACCCTAAACTTTTCCAACACACAAAGCTTCCCTCCCTTGGTCTTATTCTACTATTTCAATGTGTACTTTTGAACTTTCTTACCCACCTCATCTCTCATCTCTTTTTCTTCTCCTGTTACTCTGCCACTCACTCTCTCTTACCTCTCATGGCCCCATTCAGTCTTCTGGCCTTGCTTGTCCTCTCTGCTCTGGATTATTTCAGATGCCTTGGACTGTAATCTCTCTCATCACTATAATAAAATCTTTCACCTCAGTCATACTTTGTAAAACATTTTTTTCTTCTGAAATTCCTAAATTGGAATTGTGTTTCTATTCATGGTATATTTGTTACAGGAGCAAACTTACCTTCCCTTCAATGTAGAATTAGAATTCTTACATGTATATATGTTTTTGAATAACAGGTATATGAATGGTACCTAAATTTATATATTGGCCTATTTTTACTTTGTTGCTGAAAATTAGCTCTTAAATTGTTTCATATCCACATCACATACAAAGTATTCTCAGTAAATTTCACATAAATATCCTTTTACTTAATGAAGTAAATATTTTCAATTTGTTATTTTGAGAATAAAATGTTGCTCACTTATGAGACTAATATGGCCTGTCCAAAAATTTGTTATATATAAATTCATGTGTTGACTCAGAAACATTTATATTTACAGTACAAAGCACAACAGCTACCTAGGAAGCAGAATTAAATTATTCACTTTCGGAAATTACTCATTCATGGTTAATTATATACACACAATTTAGTATTTCCCGTTAGTGATATATTATTAACTTATTTAATTTACCAAGGCCCTAAACATTTCTCAGAGAATTAAAAGGTAGTCACATGCTGTGAGTTCTTTTCTGTTATATTGAATATTTTAATATGTTTTAGAGCAAAACAATATATCTTTTATAAAGTTCTTTTCAATTGTCTAATTGTAGAGTTGATCAAAAAATTCTTTTTAAAATATACATATTTAGAAGCTTGCAAAATGTCTCAGTGGTTAAGAGTGTAGACTGATCTTGTAGAAAATGTGAATTCAGTTTCTAGCACCCATATCAGGCAGATCACACCTGCCCATAATTCCAACTTCAGGGAATTTTACACCCTTTTCTGCACAGTGTTCCTCCACTCTTGTGCTTATATCCAATCACACAAACACAGACACAAATACACATAATTTAAAGAATAAAATCAATCTTAAAAAATAAAATATATGATTAAATGTACCTACATACAATATTAAAAAATAAAATGTGTTAAAGTACAATAAATGAAGACCTTTACACACACACCTTCCTCTTAATGCTCAGTGACATTGCAGAAGAGACGATGAAAGGGTGTTAGATCCAGGGGCTTTCAAAGTAAAGAGTGTTTTCTGGACAAAACAGGAGAGTTTCATATATGAACTCATAGAGGATGTGATAGCAAGTACAAGACCTGAGAAGCTCGAGACAGAAAATAATCTCAGCATGGAGAGCGGATTTAGATAGGTAGTTTCACCTCTGCCTGTGGATTCATTGGCAACTGATAGCTACAGGGAAAGGTGTCTGTTTGTTTTCTTTGATTGAAAGTGTAATCCTTTGGGGGGAGAGAGAGAGAGAAAGAGAGAGAGACAGAGAGAGAGAGAGAGAGAGAGAGAGAGAGAGAGAGAGAGAGAGAAAGAGAGAGAGAAAGGGGGAAGATATAGAATAATAATTTTTAAAAAATGACATGAATTGGAAATAGAGTGGAGGACTGATGGGAGAGATTAGAGGAAGGAAAGGTAGAAATTATGTAATTACAGCAAATGTGAAGGTAAAAATTTTAATTTAATGGAGAGAGGGAAGCAAGCAAGAAAATGATATTCACACAAGTTCATCAGACTAAGGATTCAAGATCACTGCTCTGTGCAGAAATATCAGCATGTAAGAAGGGTTCCTGTTTTTAGTATTTATGGAGCTTAAATGAATAAAGAATAATAGCTGTGGCTGCATGTTGGGGTTTAATTCCAAACTCTCGCTTTTATATTTATCCACGGGTTCTTTTAAATCTTGTCTTTCTAAACCATAAAGAGGTCTTTCTTACACCTTCAGACTGTTTTCAATATGTAAAATGATTGCTTCTATCTTTGACTCTCTATGTATATGTCATCATGTAGTGATGGCATATGTTCTACAACTCCTGAAGTATGGAGATAGGTTGTATACTGTACTGTAAATATACTGTGATTTTTAAAATGAGTTTGAGATTTGTTTTAGGACTTACCCTGAGAAGGTAACTAGACTAAATGAGAAAGAACACATTATACCATAAATCAAAGATCACTCATGAGGTCAACAGTATGTCAAATACTAAAGTGGAAATATTGAGAATACATACATGTTAAGATGTGACCAAAAATATCAATGACAAGTCAAAGGAAGATTTTTATCAATAATTTTGTTTTTTATATTAAAATTATTTCATCTATTTTTGAGAATTCCATACATATAAATCTTGTAATTTCACCACAGCTTTGTCTCCTGCATCCTCCCTCCAATTTCTCTTACACTCTCCACATCTCCTTAAATATTTACATCCTCCTCATTTTTATTACTGTATAAAGTTGGGGTTCTTTGAATGACCATGGCTATTTCTTAAAACCATATTATCTTTAAGGCAGTTTATCCTTGTTAAATCCAAGTTAGATTCAAACTCAATATCCTCCTGCCTCAGCTTCCTGAGTCATGAAGTAACCAGACTTCATGACTATATTTGTTGTTACTTTTGTGAAATTCTGAAAGCACCCGTAACTTTTCTGTGAAATAGAATAGGTTTGAATGATGTACAATTAATCTTCTAAATGTGAGAGTCACATGGAATTTTAAATCATTTGATATAAAAAATATATCCAAGAACAAAAGGCTCAAGCCAGAAACTTGAGCCAATGGTAGATGACCTGCTTTTACATAAAATGATTTCTAATGCTGGTGATGGGTCATTAATATGAAAGCTTTTTCCTGGCACAAAAACAATAGTAAAAGTTCTCTGAAACTTTGTATTTTCTGTCAATTTTTGGTTGATGAAAAATAAGATGACCTCTAAAATACATCACAAATAAAAACTTATAATATCAATGCTAAACTTAGCTTTTCCCAAAAAATCACTTTCTTTTGTATATTTTAGTTATACAGACAATTCACAGGAGAGAATTTTAGGACTGTAAGATTTTGTCCATGTGTTTGTGAATTCTTAAGTAAGTTAAGACTATAAAGGTTTGTTTCAAAGCTTGGAGATGAAATTTACTGGTAATTTAACTAATTCTGAGTGAAGTTTCAATTTACTGCCAACGGACATTCAAGTTTTCATAATCATTTTACAATCTTCCCCTTCACTACCATGATGGATTTATAGAATAATTTAGCAATCTTATTCTCTGAGCTTAGCCTTTAATAGATTGTAATTTGAAAAGTATAGATTGAAAAATGCTTTGTGACTCAGGCCAGGAAAACAGTTATGCTCACTCTCCCTCCATTCCTCCAAATCCAAATCCACTTATTTTGTCCTCTGCTTTGCAACAGATCATCAAATCCAAAACTCTAACCCATAATACCAATCTACAGTGGATCACACTTTATTTTTCCAACTGATTATTTAACCCCAGCCTCCAGCTCAACGGGCACTCCCTGGGAACCCTCAGGCTATTCTGGCAGTGGAAGCAGGCAGCCTAAGTGAAAATTTTCACCACTCCTTCTTCTCCTTCTATAGTCTCACTCAAAGCTCTGTAGCAGACCGCATGCTGTGACTATCCCCTTCATTCTGTCTCAATCTCCATCAGATCATGAAAATCTTCTCCAATCTTTCTTCCAACACATTGCTTTATCCCAGCCCAAAACTCAAGCTGGTTTTCTCTGGGAACCTGTCAGCCAAGCCTGAAAAGAAGAAAGTAGGCCAGCAAATCAGGTAGGCAAGCTTTGAATCTTCATTCTTAATATCATCCTCAAGTCTTATTATAATTTTTGTAGCAAACTACTTGTTATGTTTGTGGGCTCTGTCAATACCCCTTCCTATCCCATTCCATTTTAAAGTGTCAGTCTCCAACACCTAGGAACACATTTTACATGGAACCACCAGTGGCCACACCTATCAGTATCCCAGAAGACTTTCCACCAGGCAACATGAAAGCACCACACTCATAGGTTCCACACTCGCCTAAGAACCAGAGACATCAAAATATTTCACAAAAATATAAGTTAGTAGGATTATAATAGTAAAAATGGTCATCCTATCAAAAGTAATCTATAGATTCAATGCAATCCCCATTAAAATTTCAACACAGTTCTTTATAAAAATTGAAAGGACAATTTTCTGCTTCATATGGAAACACACACACACACACACACACACACACACACACACCAGTATTGCTAAACCTATCCTGAATAATAAAGATATGTGAGAAGAATCATCATCCTTGACATCAAATTGTATTCCAAAGATATAGTAATAAAGACAGCATGATATTGTACAAAGACAAATACATGAATATATGGAATAGAACTGAGGAACCAGACATAAACGTACACATCTAAGAATACCTAATTTTTGATAAAGAAGCCAGAAATACACTGAATTAATAATTAATTAATAATGCTGGTCAACCTAAACATCTCAGTGCCTCCCTGGTACATAGACAGGGAGCTCTGCACTTGGCCTGGGGCAACCCTGGCCATAGGGGCAAGGAAGTTAGGACCCAGGTCAGCCCAAGTGTGCAAGGGCCCTGGGTTCAGCGAGAGCCAGTTTGGTAGCAGCCCTAATTCCTCACTGACTTGCCAGTCTGCCCTCCTGCATTGGACACCGCGGTGCCAAGCCAATCTGGGGCTGAGGTGGCTCTGGGCTGGGGCTTGGCCCTGGGAAGCAGCCTGAACAGGACCCTGAATGCATGACTCTGGGGATGTTCTCCCCCTCCCACTGTCCTGAGAGTAAGAAGGTGGGGTCCTTGGCAGTGGTAGTGATGGACCCCATTTTGGGCTTGGTTTGGACCTTGAGGACAAACCCGAGCCTGGCTCAAGTTCTGAGACTTGTCTCAGTCACTTCAGTATAGTGGTGACTCTGAAAGACCAATTTGGCCCTCCCTCTGCCCTGCCATTGCTGATGTGGAGCTTTGCTATTGGCCCTGTCAGTTACCCCTTCTCCTTCCCCTCCTCTTAAATCTTCTCTCCCCATACCTAAGTGCCCACCCCCCTTTGTCTTCTCTATATAAGCGAGGGTATGACACAATAAAGTTGAGTTCCTGCTTCGACAAGACTCCTGGCCTGGTGTGTTTCTTTTCTTTCTTTCTTTCTTTCTTTCTTTCTTTCTTTCTTTCTTTCTTTCTTTCTTTTCTGATACTTTATTTACATTTCAAATCTTTCCCCCTTTCCAGGTCTCCCCTTTGGAAACGCCCTATTCCATTCCCCTTCCCTCTGTCTCTATGAGGGCATTTACCCACCCACCCACCCACTCCTGTCTTCCCGCCCTGGCATTTCCCTATACTGGGGCATCTAACACCCTCAGGTCCATGGACTTCTCCTCCCACTGATAGCCAACAAGGCCCTCCTCTGCCACATATGTGGCCAGCACCATTGGTCCCTCCATGTGTATTCTTTGGTTGGTAATCCAGTCTCTGGGAGCATCCGGAGGTCAGGTCAGTTGACACTGTTGCTCCCTCCATTGGGTTGCAAACTCCCTCAGCTCCTTCACTTCCTTCTCCCACTCCTCCATCTGGAACCCCACACTCAGTCCAATGGTTGCTGTAAATTGAATCTTGGGTATTCCGAACTTTTGGGCTGTTGGCATTCATCATCGCACTCAGCCGCAGACAGACCCAGTCAGCAGGACTGGGTTCTCTCCTCTTGCCTGGTCCTGCTAACGAGGAGCTGACAGACATCTTCATCTGAAAGCTGCTAAAAGAATTCTGGCTTCCAGGCAGCTAGGCCTAGGGTCTTAAAGCCCATGCCCACAGTGACATACCTACTCCAACAGGGTCACACCTGCTAATAGTGCCTCTGCATGGACTGAACACATACAAAGCATCACAGGCATGTACCCAAAGATCACTTCATCCTACCATAGAGGCACTTGTTTATGTGAGTACATTGCTGCTGTATTCATAATAGCCATTAATTGGAAGCAACATAAAAGTCCATCAATAGAGTAACGGATAAGTAAAATATGGTATATTTATACAATGGAGTATTACTCAGCTGTTTAAATGTGAAATAATGAAATTGGTGAGTAAATAAACTTACAAAAAACAAAAACAAAAACAAAAACAAAAACAAAAAATATCCTGAGTGAGTTAACCTAGACCCAGAGAGATAACCATGGTATGCATTTACTTACATGTAGATACTAGCTGTGAAGTCAATGATAACCAAGCTATAATCTTTACAATCATGAAGGTTACATATAGAGTAAAGGACTAGGTTGAGTGACAAATGGATATCATCAGGAAAGGGAAATAGAATAGATAATTATGAATTGATAGGCCTTAAATGGAAGGATCAAGTGGAATAAGAGTGGGATTATGGAAGAGACAGCTAAAATTAAGTAGCATTTGAGCTGTAGTATGGAAATCTAACCCAGTAGAAGCTTTCTAAAATATGTACATATATAAAGGTGATCTAAATGAAATGGCCAAATAGTGGGGGAGTCAAAACCCCAACTGGATATCTGCAACTACCAAATAAAGCTTCTATTACAAGGATTGGGTTACATCCAATTGAGTTGTGGGCCAAAGTGTCCCATGGTAATGCTCCAAACAAGCTATGTTGTTGCCAAGATTAGAGATTTTCTCCACAATCTAATGCAAGACACCATTGCTGAGGATAATACTTACATAACTCATTGAGCAGGGAGACTACCTACTTGATGGCTTTTTTTTTTTTGATATAGAATTCTACTCGGCATATTACCATGGGAGAAATAAAGATGTAACTCAGAAAACCTTTGCTATACAACAGTACCCTACCTACAAGGTATACTAGTATAATTGTGGCACAAAATTGATAGGGCAACCAACCAATATCTGTTTTTATACAAAGCATACTATACAAGATAGATTCCATACCTGATACTGCTTGAGTGGCCATGAATCTGACACCAGATAATCTAGAGTAAAGCTAAATACTACTCATCTAAAAACAAGCAAATAATAACCACAAAAGAACAAAAAATTCAACCTAGTAATAAACTGACTTCTAAAAATATTCTGCTATGTTCATATATTAATGTTTTATTTTGACATTATCAGAGAACTTTCCCTGCAGCAGATGTGAACAAATACAGAGACTTATAGGAAGACATTGTATCCTAAAGAGGATGTCTCCTTACTCTTAGACTTAGAAAACAATTATGAGAATCATTGGAAAGAGCCATAGGAGATAGAGGAGGATACCAAGGGGGTGGTGGTGGTGGTGGAATGGTCATCTAAGTCAATATGATTGATGCATATATGAACTTCAGAGACTGAAGCAGCATGCACAGAACCTGCAATGAGTCTGTACCAGCTGGGATCTTAAAGCTGAAAAGAAATGGACATACGCCCTCATAAGCAACCACAATCAATCTCCAATTGATAACCACGTGTAAACAAAAAGATAATTTCCTCCAAGGGAGTCTTATAGAGGAAACCAACTACTCTTAAGAATAGGTTGCATGTCTAGTATGGTCAACACAATAGAAGGGCAGCAAAAGCAGCCTCAATGACATCTTGGGAATTTTCTCAAAATGTTTTGTCAAAGATTTTTCTTCTTTTTTTTTTTCATTATAGTTTATTATTTTTATCTTATTATATTGATGTTTTTCTTCAAACTTTTTACCCCACACATCTCTTGCATGTGTATTTTACCTTCTAGTTTAGTGTTCTGATCTAATCTGTCTGGTATTATGATAAAAAAGTTAATTCCAAATTATGACAGAAATATAAAGCAGAAAGATGTTGACTATAAAATTTAAAATTAAGCACTGAGAGGTGACTTATTTGTAAGGACTTTGTTTCTCAAAGCTATAAAACTCTCCGGCTTTCTCTCCATATCTTATATAACCATGCTCTCACCAACCAGATTTTCTTTTACATTTTTAAATTTTTTTAATGGATATTTTCTTTAATTACATTTTAAATGTTATCCACTTTCTTGGTTTCCTCTCTAGAAATCCCATATCCCATCCCCTTTCCCCCTGCTTCAATGAAGGTGCTCCTCCACCCACCCACCTCCCCTCCATGGCATTCCCTTACACTGGGGCAGCAAGACTTCACAGGACCAAGGGCCTCTCCTCCCATTGATGCCCAACAAGGCCATCCTCTGCTACATATACAGCTGGTTGAAATTAATTTTTATTCTTTGGTGTTTTCATGCCAGGAGGAATTTGTTTTCTGGTCCAGTCTATTTGGAGTTCTGTAGGCTTTTGTATGTACATGGGTATCTCTTTCTTTCTGTTAGGGAAGTTTTCTTCTATAATTTTGTTGAAGATAATTATTGGTCCTTTGTGTTGGGAATCTTTACTCTCTTCTATACCTACTATCATTAGGTCTGGTCTACTCATTGTGTCATGAATTTCCTGGATGTTTTGGTTTAGGAGTTTTTTGCATTTTGAATTTTCTTTAAATGTTGTATCAATGTTTTTTTATGAAATCTTCTGCACCTAAGATTCTCTCTCCTGTGTCTTGTATTCTGCTGGTGATGCTTGCATCTATGACTCCTGATGTCTTTCCTAGGTTTTCTATCTCCAGAGTTTTCTCCCTTTGTGATTTCTTTATTGTTTCAATTTTCATTTTTAGATCCTGGATGTTTTGTTCAATTCCTTCATGTGTTTGTGTTTTCCTGTAATTCTCTAAGGGATTTTTGTATTTCCTCTTTAAGAGCTTCTACCTGTTTACTGGTATTCTCCTGTATTTTTTTTAAGGGAGTTATTTATATCCTTCTTAAAGTCTTCTATCATCATCATGAGAAGTGATTTTAAATCCAAATCTTGCCTTTCTGATGTGATAGGGTACCCACGACTTGCTTTGGTGGGGGAATGGGGTTCTGATGATGCCAAGTAGCCTTGGTTTCTGTTTCTTATGTTCTTGCGCTTGACTTTTGCTCTCTGGTTATCTCTGGTGCTACTTTCCCTTGCTGTCTCTGAACACGTCCCTCCTATGATCCTTGTGTTAGAACTCCTCACAGTCCAGCTGTCTCTAGGATCCTGGAATTCTAGGATCCTGTGATCCTGAGTTACAGGGTATGTCACAGCTCCTGGGAGTCAAGCTGCTTCTGGGATCCTGAAATCTTGGTGTGACCAAGCTTCTGAGATCCTGGTTGTGTCAGTTCCTGGACATCAAGTTTTCTCTGGATGTTGCAAGGGTGGGAGGGAAGCTAGAGCTCTGGGTTTGCTCCAGGCACAGGTGCAAGCTGGAAGGAACCCATGCCTCTGGCTGGGTGGGGGTTTGTATTTCCCTGCTTCCTGTGGCGGCCCCAGTTAGGCTGGGTGTTGGGAAAGATGTTGTGGCCACAGCTGTAATTTTGAATATGTTGAGTACTCCTGGGAGTGTCCAATCACCTGGGATTCAAGCTTCCTCTACGATCCTATGGTACTGTGATCCTGTGATACTGGTCATTTCAGAGCACCTGAGAGTTGAGCTTCTTCTAGGTGTTGTGTCACTGGGTGCAGAGCCAGCACTCAGTGCTGGCTGCTCTGGGTTGGTCTGCTCTCCAACTTTTCTTCTTTTCTTTTATTCATTCTTTCTTTTATTCTTTCTTTGTTATAAACAACTTTCTTAAAAGTGAGACAATCTTTTTTATTATTCTACGTTGTTAATTTTTTAAAAATTTTTAGTGGATATTTTCTTTATTTACATTTCAAATGTTATCCCTTTTTCTGGTCCCCCACTTCTATGAAACTCCCTATACCATACAACCCCCTGCTTTTATGAGGGTGTTCCTCTACTCACTAACCCATTCCCACCTCCCCAACCTCAAATTCCTCTACACTAGAGCATCAATCAAGATTTCATAGGACCAAGGGCCAACTACTCTCATTGATGTCTGACAAGGTCATCCTCTCCCACATATGCAGCTGGAGCCATGGATCCCTCCATGTGTACTCTTTGGTTGGTGATTTACTCCTGGGATTTCTGAGGTATCAGGTTTGTTGATATTATTGTTTATCTTATGGGGTTGCAACCCCTTCAGCTCTTTCAGCCCTTTCTCTAGCTCCTCCATTGGGGACCCCGTGCTCAGTGAAATAGTTGGCTGTAAGCATCTGCCTCTGTTCTTCTCAGGCTCTGGCAGATCTTCTCAGGGATCAGCTATATCAGGTTTCTGTCAGCAAGCACTTCTTGGCATCCACTGTAGTGTCAGGGTTTGGAGTCTATATATGGGATAGATCCCCAGGTGCAGCAGTCTCTGGATGGCCTTTCCTTCAGTCTCCGCTCCATAGTTTTTCTCTGTATTTGTTCATTTGAGTATATTTTTTCCCTTTCTAAGAATGACTGAAATACCCACTTTGGTCTTCCCTCTTCAGCTTCATGTGATCTGTGAATTGTATCTTGGGTATTTGGAGCTTTTGGGCTGATATCCACTTATCAGTGAATATATACCAAGTGTGTTCTTTTTTGATTGGGTTACCTGATTCAGTAAAATATTTTCTAGTTCAGTCCATTTGCCTAAGAATTTCATGAAGTCAATATTTTTAATAGCTCTGTAGTACTCCATTGTGTAAATGTACCACATTTTCTGTATCCATTCCTCTGTTGAAGAACATCTGGGTTCTTTCCAGCTTCTATCTATTATAAATAAGGCTTCTATGAACATAGTGGAGCATGTGTCTGTTTTGTATGTTGTAGAATCTTTTGGGTATATGCCCAGGAGTGGTATTGTTGTGTCCTCAGGTAATAATACTTGCAATGTTGTGAGGAATTGCCAGATTGATTTCAAGAGTGGTTGTACCTGCTTGCAACACCACCAAAAATGGAGAAGTGTTCCTCCTTCTCCACATCCTTGCCAGCACCTGCTGACACCTGAGATTTTGATCTTAGCCATTCTGACTGGTGTGAGGGGGAATCTCAAGATTTGCTTTTCCTTGATGACTAAGGATGTTGAACATTTCAGCCTTTCATTATTCCTCAATTGAAAATTCTTTGTTTAGCTCTGTACCCCATTTTTAATAGGGTAATTTGGTTCTTCGAAGTCTAATTTTTTGAGTTCTTTGTATATATTGGATATTTGTCCTCTATAGGATATAGGATTGGTAAAGATCTTTTCCCAATCTGTTGGCTGCTGTTTTGTTCTATTAACAGTGTCCTTCACTTTACAGAAACTTTGCAATTATATGAGGTCCCATTTGTCTATTGTGGATCTTAAAGTATAAGTTATTGGTGTTCTGTTTTGGAAATTTTCCTCTGTGCCCATGTATTTGGAGATTTCCCCCACTTTTTCCTCTATTAGTTTCAGTGTATCTGGTTTTATGTGGAGGTTCTTGATCCACTTGGACTTTAGCTTTGTACATGGAGATAAACATGGATTGATTTACCTTCTTCTACATGCTCACTGCCAGGTGACCCATCACCATTTGTTGAAAATGCTGTTTTTTTCCTACTGTATGGTTTTAGCTCCCTTGTCAAAGATCAAGTGACCATAAATGTGTGGGTTCATTTCTGAGTCTTTAATTCTGTTCCACTGATCTTCCTGTCTGTCCCTGTTTCAAAACCATACAGTTTTTATCATTATTGCTTTGTAATACAAGGATGCTGATTCCCCCAGACTGTTGAAAATAATTTTTGCTATCCTGGGTTTTTTGTTATTCCAAATGTATTTGAGAATTGCTCTTTCTAACTCTATAATGAATTGAGTTGGAATTTTGATGGGGATTGCATTGAATCTGTAGATTGCTTTAGGGAGGATGGCCATTTTAACTATATTAATCCTGCCAATCCATGAGCATGGGAGATCTTTTCTTCTTCTGAGACCTTTGATTTCTTTCTTCAGAGACTTGAAGATCTTGTTATATAGATCTTTCACTTGCTTGGTTAGAGTCACACTAAGTTTTATAATATTATTTGTGACTATTGTGAAGGGTTTCATTTAGCTTAATTTTGGCTGCTGGTTTGTTGTATATTGCTGTTACTATATTTAGGTATGGGCCTTGAATTCTTGATCTTTCCAAGACTTTTAACCTCAAGGGGTGCTGAATTATGTTAAATGCTTTTTCAGCATTTAATGAAATGATCATGTGGTTTTCTTTGAGTTTCTTTATGTAGTGGATTATGTTGACGGATTTCTATATATTAAACGATCTGTGCATCCCTGGAATGAAGCCTACTTAATTATTGTGAGTGTTAATTTTGATGTGGCCTTTGATTTCTTTGTTGAGAATTTTTTTGAGTATTTCTGCATCAATTTTCATAAGGAAAATTGGTCTGAATTTCTCTTTCTTTTTGTTTTTTTTGTTCTTTTTGTGGTTTAGGTATAAACATAATTGTGGCTTCTTATAACAAATTGGGTAGTGTTCCTTCTGTTTCTATTTTGTGGAATAATTCGAAGAGTATTGGTATTAGGTTTTCTTTGAACCTCTGATAGACTTCTGCACTAAACCCATTTTGTCCTGAGCATTTTTTTCCATTGGGAGACTATTAATGACTTCTTCCATTTCTTTATGAGTTGTGGGAATGTTTAGCTGGTTTATTTGATTCTGATTTAACTTTGTCCCCTGGTATCTGTCTAGAAAATTGTCAATTTCATCCAGATTTTTCAATTTTGTTCAGTATAGGCTTATGCAGTAGTATCTGATGATTTTTTGAATTTCCTTGGTTTCTGTTGTTATGTCTCCCTTTCTGTTTCTGATTTTACTAATTTGGATAGTGTCTCTGTCCCCTATGGGTAGTCTGGCTAAGGGTTTATCTATCTTGTTGATTTTCTCAAAGAACCAGCTCCTGGTTTTGTTGATTCTTTGTATAGTTCTTTTTGTTTTTTCTTGGTTGATTTTGACTCTGAGTTTGATTATTTCCTGCCATCTACTCTCTTGGGTGTACTTGTTTCTTTTTGATCTAGAGCTTTCAGGTGTACTCTCAAGATCCTAGTATATGCTCTCTCCAGTTTCTTTTTGGAGTGTTGTTCAGCTTCCATGTGTATGATTTCTGTTGGTTTTGTTGGTGTTGAAGACCAGCCTTTGTTCGTAGTGATTTGATAAGGTGTATAGGATTATTTCAATCATCTTGTATCTGTTATAGCCTGTTTTGTGGCCAACTATGTGGTCAGTTTTGGAGAAGGTATCATGTGGTGCTGAAAAGAAGGTATATTCTTTTGTTTTAGGATGAAATATTCTATAAATATCTATTAAATCCATTTGGTTCATAGCTTCTGTCAGTTTCACTGTGTCTCTGTTTAGTTTCTGTTTCCATGATTTGTCCATTGATAAGAGTGGGATGTTGAAGTCTCCCATTATTATTGTGTGGGGTGAGATGTGTGCTTTGGTCCTTAGTAAAGTTTCTTTTATGAATGTGGGTTGTCTTGCATTTGGAGCACTGAATTTCAGAATTGCTACTTTCTCTTGTAGGATTTTTCCTGTGATGAATATGAAGCATCATTCCCATTTTCATTTTATAATTTTGGTTGAAAGTCTATTTTATTGCATATTAGGATGGTAACTCCATCTTGTTTCTTGGGACCATTTGTTTGGAAGACTTGTTTCCAGCTTTTTATTGTTAGGTAGTGTCTGTCTTTGTTATTGAAGTGTGTTTCCTGTATGCAGCAAAATGCTGGGTCCTGTTTTTGTATCCAGTCTGTTATTCTACATCTTTTTATTGGGTTATTGAGTCCATTGCTGTTGAGAGATATTAATGACAGAAGATTGTTAGTTCCTCATATGTTTGTTGTAGGTAGCATTATGTGTATGTAATTCTCTCCTTTTGGCTTTGTTGTGAGATGATTAATATCTTGTTTTTGCTTTGGTGTCGGTACCTACCTTCCTTCTGATGGAGTTTTTCTTCTGGAATCCTTTGTTGGCCTAGATTGGTAAGTAGATATTGTTTAAATTTTGTTTTGTCTAGGAATAATTTGGTTTTTCCATATATGCTGATTGATAATTTTGCTGAGTATAGTAGTCTGGGCAGGCATTTGTGTTCTCTTAGAGTCCGCATGACTTCTGCCCATGCACTTCTGGCTTTTAGGGTCTCTTTTGAGGAATTCTGGCATAATTATGATAGGTCTGCCTTAATATGTTGCTTGTTACAGATTTTAATATTCTTTGTTCTATGCAGTTAGTGTTTTGATTACTGTGACGAGGTTATTTTCTTTTCTGGTCCAGTCTATTTGGTGTTCTATAGGCTTCTTATATGTTTATTCTTAAGATTGGGGAAGTTTTCTTCTATGACATTGTTGAAAATGTTTCCAGGCCCTATGCATTGGGAATCTTCTCTTTCATCTATTTCTATTATTCTTAGGCTTGTCTTTTCATTGTGTCCTGCATTTCTGGGATTTTTTTAGTTTAGGAGTTTCTTTGACTTTATATTTGACTGTTGTGTCAATATTTTACAAGGTATCTTCTACACCTGAGATTCTTTCTCCTATCTCTTTTATTCTGTTGGTGATGCTTGCACCTTTAGTTTCTGACCTTTGTCCTAGGTTTTCCATTTCCAGGGTGGTTGCCATTTTTTAAAATTGTTTCTACTACCACTTTTAGGTCTTAGACTGCTTTGTTCAATTCTTTCACTTGTTTGTTTTTCCTGTATTTCTTTAAGGGAATTATTTGTTTCCTCCTTAAGGACCTGTTTACTTGTGTTATTCGTTATTTATTTCAGTGTGTTGTTTATATCCTCCTTAAAGGCCTCTATCATCTTCATGAGATAGGATTTTAGGACAACATATTTGTTTTCGGATGTGTTGTTATATCTAGGGCTTGAAGTGGTGAGAGAACTGAGTTGTGATAATGCCCAAGTATATTGGCTTCTGTAGCTTATGTTCTTGTGATTTCCTCTCACCACCTGACTATCTTTGCTGTTCCCCAGCTTGGGTGTGTCTGTCTAGAGCCAGCCTCCTGTGTCCCTGAGTTGTAGCAGGTCATCCGGTAGGCCCACGACCTTGGCTATAGCAGTCCTCCTATGAAACCTTCAGACTGTGGGATCTTCAGAGGGACAGACTTGTCCCTCTCATCTGTTGCCCTGCATACAGCTGATCTCTGGGAAGACCTTCAGTCTGTTGGATATTCAGAGGAGCAGTCAAGCTGTTGCCCTGCAAGTAGCTGTTCTCTTCAGAGGCCTTCAGACTGTAGGGTCTGTTGCCTTGTGTGCAGCAGAACTCCTGAGAATCCTTCAGACTGTTGGGTCTTCAGAAGAGCAGAAAAGCTGGTGATTTGCCATGGCAGAAGGCACAGGCCAGAAGGGGGTGTGGAGTTGGGGGGCTGATGAGTACTAAGTCTGCTGGGCTCCTCAGGTTTTCCAGCTACTAAGGTTCCCTTACCAGTTCCTCTGCATGCAACAGAACTCCTGGAAAGTCTTTAGACTGTTGCATCTTTAGAGAAGCCCTTGATTTTTCTCTCTCTGTTTCTTTCCTTTTTACTTTTACTTTATTTCATTCTAGTCATTGCCCTCCTCCTGGTCCACCCTTCCACAGTTCTTTATCCCTTTCCTCCTCTCCCCATCTCCAAGAGGATGATCCCATGCCTGGCCTTCCCATACCCTGGGGCCTCAAGTCTCTCCAGTGTTAGGTGCATCTTCTCCCACTGAGGCCAGACCAGACCTCTGTTATACATGTGTTGGGGGCCTTGGACCAGCTCCTATATTCTGCCTGGACCAATCAGCTTTTCAACTGTTCCAGACTGAGAGGTCCAATAGTGATTAAAACTCTATTTTTCTCCAGGTTTTAATGGCAAGATATTTTTTCAGACCTCCTTATTATCATGCTATCCTGGTTCATTACAATATGACTATTTGCCTTTTTAGTCAGTTTATGAAGATTTTTTCAAATGTAACTAAATACACATGTCATTTATTTGACAACAATTATTAAGAAGATTCTATGTATATAGCAATGTAGTATCTATCATTGCTAAGGCATGGTTCGCACTATTATAAGGCCTATGACTTGCTAGGAACCAGATAAGATATGACCATTCTCACAGAACAAATGTTACAGCAGAAAGAGATGAGAGACATGGCCATGGCAGTAATCAAGATATTTAAATTAGAAATATCCAGGATCACTTCTTAAGGTTTTGAGCTTAATAATGTTTTCTTTTTACCTTGCAGATGTAATTTGGTTGGATGAGGACATAGAACAGTTTCACACTAGAAATAAAATATGCAGTTTTATTTCTTATTAGCATAACCAATTAGGAGCTAGCTGATGATGGAATAAATGTTCTCTGAATATATTTGAATTTATGTGATAAAAATATATTTTTAACCTCGATTAACTATTAAGTGAAATGAATATGTTAGTAGAAATCACACATTGGTTTTCTCAAACATAGAGTGGTCTGAAATTTACTATTGCATTTAAAATTATTGTAGTCTATATCTGTTGGAGTTCTTTAGCACTGAGCTCTATAGTCACTTGAAATGAAATTTTCCTACTGTCTGGTGAAGCTGATTAAGAGAGTATGTACAAATGCAAAAGGTAGCCTAGGAAGGATTCAACAGAGATCAATACCTGAGCTGCTCATTGGAAGAAAGAAGAGCTGATGAGAATATTTCATGGCATACCCAGACTGGGCTATGACCACCTGTGCAATATGAACAAATTAGATATTATAATGGGAGAGTAAATGGACTATCCCAGTGTATCATAGCCTGAACATCAGAGAAAGCATAACTTTCATTGTTACTTCAATCAAGACTTTGTGAAAATTCATAATAATCTTAAACATGGGCCATGTAGAAACAATGCTAGCATCTATCAAATAAATCAGGGCTAATATAAGGTATATTTGTACAAAGCAATACTATTTGACTATAAACATAATGTTAAAGAATGAGAAAGTAAAGCAACATGAAAAAAAAGACAAACTTAAATACTACATATTGTATCAATTCATTTCTATTCAAAACATTTTGAGTGACGAAAATCATAAAGCACTGACAGTACACACGAGGAATTGAAGAGTGAAAGCAATAGTGTATGAGTACTTAGTGAGGTTTTGGCTTTCACGTGAGGTGAAGCTCAAGTTCTAGAAGTCGATATTGGTAATAATTATATATCATAGTTAACCTTCAACTGCCTATAAATTTATACATGTAAAGCAGTAATTTGAAATTATTTTCTCAAAATAGGAAAATAGACATTTCCACAGCTTACAACTAAAGGAGCTGGCAGTGAGGCTGGTGGCACAGATAGTCATTTTGTTTAATGTATCAGTGGGCAAGAAACTGTTGTAAGAAGCAAATGCTTCATGAGATGTCTAATTGGACAGGACCTGCCCACGAGATACCCAAAGCCCTTTGCTCAGATCAACCTTTGATTACCAATGTATTCCATACTCGATAAAAGGTAATGTTGAGTTCAAAGTAGACATTTAAGAAGATGCTTTCTTTATTATCTCATTCAGCTTAGTTTAGCTAGCCAAATCCTAAGAAAATTAATCTAAGAGGAGAGAGGGTTTATTTGTTTAGAGTTTAGAAATTCTACTACATGGTCTCCTGGCTCTCCGGCTTCTAGGAAGTAGTCGGGCAGAATGTTACAGTAAGATGTGTGGAAGGGATGAAAACTACCACCTCATGGTGTCAGGAATCAGGGCAGGAGCCAGAGAAGAGATACAAGTCCCAAAAAGTGCTCTCTCCCAAACTTTCATTCTTTAATTAGATCTTACAGCCAACTGTGTGCTGAAGCTATCTGTAGACTCATCTATGTATAAGATTAGAGCTTCAAGTATCTTCAATTGCTAAGCTTAGCTTCATTGAGGAGCAATCAACACTGATCCTCTAGGTATAATTCAGTTCTAAAAGACAAGAGTGATCTGAATTTCATTGTAATATTTGTCTTTACAAATCAGTACATTTTAAATCTATATACTGTACAGTCTCATTTTCTTTAGCAGACACAATTCATTCTATTAAGTTGTAGTTCTTCATTTTAAAGTTAAAGCTGATCTATTTTTCTTTTACACCTTTTCACGTTATATCATTTTTTCACTTCAAAGGCAATGATTTAACAGCGAAACCTATCAGGTATTCTAGTTCACTTCCAAAGGAATTTAACATTTACCATAGACTTTTTTTTTCTTTTTTGATACTTTATTTACATTTCAAATGTTTCCCTCTTTCCAGATTTTCCCTTTGGAACCTCTCTATTCCCTACCCACTCCCCCCTCACTCTGCCTTTATGGGGGGTTATACCCCCACCCACCCACACACTTTCCTCTTCTCTCCTCAGCATTCTATATTGAGGCATCTAAGACCCTTAGGCCCAAGGGCCTCTCTTCCCCCTGATGGCTAACAAGACCCTCCTCTACCACATATGTGGTCAGCACCATGGGACCCTCCATGTGTATTCTTTGGTTGGTGGTCCAGTCTCTGGGAACATCGGGAGGTCAGGCCAGTAGACACTATTGCTCCCTCCATGGGATTGCCAACTCGCTCAGCTTCTTCAGTCTCTTCTCCAACTCCTCCATCTGAGACCTCATGCCCAGCCCAATGGTTGCTGTGAAGTGACTCTTGGGTATTTTAACCTTTTGGGCTAATAACCACTTATCAGTGAGTACATGCCGTATTCATTCTTTTGTGACTGTGTTGCCTCGCTCAGGATGATATTTTCAAGTTCCATCCATTTGCCTAAAAATTTCATGAAGTCATTGTTTTTAATAGCTGAGTATATTCCATTGTGTAAATGTACATTTTCTGTATCCATTCCTCTGTTGAGGGACATCTGGGTTGTTTCCAGTTTCTGGCTATTATAAATATGGCTGCTAGGAACATAGTGGAGCATGTGTCTTTATTACATGTTGAACCATATTTTAGGTATATGCCCAGGAGTGGAATAGCTGGGTCCTCAGGTAGTATTATGTCTATTTTTCTGAGGGTCCACCAAACTGATTTCCAGAGAGGTTTTGTATCAGCTTGCAGTCCCACCAGCAATGGAAGAGTTTTCCTCTTTCTCTACATCCTCACCAGCAGTCATCTGAGTTCTTGATCTTAGCCATTCTGACTGGTGTTAGGTGGAATCTGACCCAGAAATGAACCCATACTCTTACGGTCACTTGATCTTTTACAAAGGAACTAAAACCATCCAGTGGAAAAAAGACAGCATTTTCCACAAATGGTGCTGGTTCAACTGGCGATCGACATGTAGAAGATTGCGAATTGATCTGTTCCTATTTCCCTGCACAAAGTTTAAGTCCAAGGGGATCAAGGACCCCCACATAAAACCAGATACACTGAATCTAATAGAAGAGAAAGTGGGGAAAATTCTCGAACACATGGGCGCACGGGGAAAGCTCCTGAACAGAACACCAATGGCTTGTGTTCTAAGATCAAGAATTGACAAATGGGACCTCATGAAATTACAAATCCTTTGTAAAGCAAAGGACACTGTAAATGGGACAAAACAGCAACCTACAGATTGGGAAAATATCTTTACCATAGACTCTTACTACCATCATGTATCAGCATGTGGACGCAATCTAGTAAGTTAATCTAACACTGCTGAAACTAGACATACAGGAATCAATTTTCAATGTAATAAAGGCTGCGTATGACATACCTGCAGCCAATATTGACTGAATCTGGGCAACAGAAGCAACCCTTCTGATATAAAAAAGGGGCAAGTCTGCCTATTGCAACAGCTGTGTTCAATATAGAACATAAAACAGCAATTCTGCAAACGAAGGAAACAGAAGGGAAAATAGTCAGGCATGAAGGAGTCAGGTCACCCTCCTTTTACATATTGGAACCTCAGGCATCAAGTTGTGCCCTTCCCCCAGCCTCCCAGCCTTGAGTGTGACAACCTGGCTGGAGTCAGTCTGGCCTCTCTGCATTTGCAACTTCCTACAGGAACCTTGAGAACTCGACTGCCTGCTGAGCTTGCTGAAACAAAGGATTGGGTTTTTGGGCTTTCCCTTTAAAAGAAGTACAGAACAATAAAGTTCAAGGATTGATCAGAAATTTTGCCTTAGCTTCATTCTTCTCTCCCACCCGGTCCCTTTTTTCATTTCTAGCCTCTCTTTCAGGTAGACCCGGTTCATCCATGGCTGCTGGACAGCTACATCAAGTGCACAGAAAAAACGTTCTACACAAAGCCCTTAAATCTGACTATCAAAAAGGAACATTATAGAACATCAACAAGAAAAATTTACAGCTTTTCAGAACATACACAAACCACAAACTCTCTGAAAACAAAATTAGCCAGGCAGTACTCTTCACAATAGCTTCAACAATGTTGTAAAATCATATAACCTTCTTAGGTAAAAGCATCAGTTAAAGGCTCTGAAAATGAAAGCTATAAAGTACCAAAGAAGTCTTTGTAAGAGACACTAGAAAAAGGAAAGACACCCCATGTTCACTTTACATTGTAGAATGGCATTTACCAAAAGCAATATCTGAACATGATGCAATCACCAACAATGTGATGATGTGGTAATGTCAATTTTCACCCAAATAAGACACAAAAAATAAACAATAAGACAAAAAAAAAAAAACCTACAGTAATCTCATTTTAGAAAAGGGTTCCAAGAATGTACCTTTGAAAATAGATACTCTCATTAACAAGTAATACTAGGAAGTGAATATCATTAAATATAAGATTGGAATTATCATTACATAAAAACAAATGATAACAACAAAGTTGTAAAAAGATCAAATCAAAGACCTTAATGATTTACATCTCTGAACACCAGAGATAAATATAGAGGATCACATCTAAGCATAGTTTTGACATTCTGGTTTTGACTTTTATGGACGACTGGACTAGTAGCAAGAATTGATGAATGAGGTTGCATGAAATTAAAAGGCTTATCACAACAAAAGAACTCACTGACATGGTGAAGCTACATCCTGTAGAATGAGATAAAACATTAGCCAAACACATTTGACAAGACCACTGTCAAAACACATGGAGTGCTAAAAAATTAAGTAGCAAAAGAGAGAACGCTCCAATAAATAAATAAATTGGTTAATGAACTTTAAAAAATTTAAAGAGAAAGAAAATGGCCAATGCCTCTATGAAAAGGGATGTTTAGTACTTTAGCCATCACAAAAATGTAAATTAAAACTGAACTAATATTTCTGCTAGTCTCAGAATGTCTATCATTAAAAAATCCAAAAAGAGAGGAGGTATGGGACTACCTATCATAATGTCAATTTATATAAGCATGTTTCAGAAAGACAAGCATGCTGTATTTTCTCTCATGAATAGATTACAAATGATAAAATGGACATGCAATTTAAAGGATTACAACACGGAGGGAGGATTAGAAATGGAGACTGGCAAGAGAATACAAGCATAACAGGTGAGGAGGACATGCTAAAAGGCATCCTAGGAATTGATGCAAATGTCACAATGAAATCCCTTCCTTTGGGTGGTTACAGATGGCAGTTAAAGATGTGATGAAAGGTGTCCTGTGACACTCTGCCAAATGCCTTACTTATTATGCAATCATATTCCTAAAAGAAAATGAATAAGCATATGGATAGATAATAAGTAATCACTTATCCAACTCTGGAATTAGCTCCTCCACAAAGAATTAGACATGGTAGGATGATTCATTAAATAATCTCTTATGGATTAATACAAATTAGAATTATTATTACTATTTAAGGTATGTATTTATGGGGTACAATATGACAGTCTAATTATGAAGTAAGTCTAATTATCTACTGAGTAATGAACAGATAAATAATATTTGTTTTATATACACAATTCAGTTCTATTCAGATATAAAGGATAATTAAATTATATTGTCTTTATGTCCTCAAATGAATGTTTATACTCTGAGTGTCATATCACAACAGATTGAACTAAAATGACTAATATATATATATATATATATATATATATATATATATATTTATATATAGTCACCATCTAATTATATATGTATCACCATCTATGAACTATAGTTTATAATATGATTAACTCAAAGTTGTTTATTCTATTAATAATCATGCTTTCAAACTTATAAGTCAACACAGAGCCCAGCCACTAGATGAGTGTCTTTGGTTGTATGGTTTTTTACAGCTTGGTCCCACAAAAGCAAGAGCTTTAGTTATATAATTAGTTTTTATAGCAATAACCAATTAAAGGATTGTTTGTACACATAGAGTATATTTCATTTAAACTATTTTTAGATTATTTTTTTCTTGAGACAAGATCATATGTTATCAATGATTGTCTTAAACTCATTGTACTGATAAGAATGAAGCTGAGCTACCAAGTCTTCTGTACTTACTTCTTAAGTGTGTGGCTTACAGATATTTGTCACCAGACACAGTTTCTATAATATGGTAGATAAAATGTAGGGCTTTGATAGACATTTTACCAACTGAGGTACATCCTCACTTATCTTTGCCACACTTTTTAAAAAAATAACCACATAATTTTAGGGATGTTACCAATATCATAAATTAAAAAAGATAGTAACATAAATATCCCTGTTGAATTCAAAATCAATTTTCTTTTCTATACAGATTTATTTAATTTTTAAGTGTATATGTGCATTTGTGTATCTGTATAAATGAGATACCCACACAGTACAGAAAAGGGAGTCAGATCTTCTATAACTGGGTTTGGAGACAGTTAAGAACTTCCTGATGTGGTTCTAAGAATGGAACATGGGTTTTCTGAAAGTATGTGTTTGTACTCTTAACTGGTAAGAAATTTGCTACTGCCTGTAAAATCAGTTTTCTTCAACATTACAACATATAAGTGCATTGACATTTCATATTTCACATAAGTCTATTTATAAAATTTATCAAATAAGTGTATAATAATGAGATCTCAAACACTGCTTCAGTACCACTTAATGGAGTCATTTTCTCTGCTTCCTGCTGGGTCTCCTTCTAATATTTGTTTTTGGGAACATTCCAAGTTCATAGGCAGATAAGTCCTCTTCCATCTAGTCTGTAAGAACTGACACATTTACTTTCTCTGTGTGCATGACTTGAATTTAGGTAAACTACAAGGTTCTAAAAGATAACTTATAGCTATTCCCAAAGGCCAACTCTTCTCTAAAATAACGCAATAGGAAAACATTCTAGTGTGCAATGATGAACTTTGTGCTCATTTATCCGTTTCATCTAATTCCCCCAAGACATATGGGTACTCCTTATAAGTCTTCAAGGACCAAGTCTTCTGCATCTGTATGAGTTTAAGGAAAGCATATATAAGAGAGTTCGTATTCGCATTCACCTCTAGGGAAAGCCTGTCCTATGAAATGTGCCTAGCTGGGTTTCTTAACAGCCACAAATCCATCTGAAATTGGTTAAATTCTTGTCCCTTCAGTGACAGTACCACCCCAATAACCAGCCTCTCTTTAAACCTACTGAAATTTCTTCATAAAATATCTCTAGTTCTCATGATGTGAAAACTTTGTGCTGGTTGTTTTCTGATGAGCATTGTTAGTAATTCTTGAGTCATGTTTTATACCATTATATAAAGTAATAAATTTTATCTCTGTTATGATGATATACTTTCAGTCCACATATGTGACTGAGTAGACATAAATAGGTTCTCTGATATTTTTTTCCTTTTATTTAAAATGTTTGGATTCAATCTAAAAACTATAATTTTAGGTTCTCACTTGGCTCCTTTGCTAGTTCATCCTGGGAAAAGTGGAAACACACACACATGCTATACACAGATACACACACCAAACACATCGACATTCACCCACACAATATACTAATACATACAATACACACAACACAACACACACACACACACACATACACGGTACACACACGGTACACATATTTTTATTATGGAGAACTTAAAGTATAACCACAGTGAAATATTCTTTCTAGAAACAAAAGTGGATTAAAGTGTTTTCTTTCTTCTATTTTTCTAACATTTTAACATGTAGCTTTAGGGAAATAATTTTTAGAGTATATAGTATTAGTTACTTTTAAAACCTTAACATATCCAGACAGTTTATTCTTATTTAAAAAATAAAAGTCATAAATAGTGAACATAACTGACACGGTATTTTTAGACCTGTGTTTGTCCCATCATTATTAAAAGGTTAGGTCTAGGGTTATGAGAAAGAATTTCTGAGGGACACTGTTTTAAATGTTACATAGCAAAGGCATATTTAAGAAAAAGGTTTACTAACCTACAGTCAAAATTTCTGATGCAGAATAGTTCCTTTATAAAAGAACTGCAGGGATAAAAATAGAGAAGAGACAGAAAGAAAGATGGTCCAATGACCGGCTCAACTTAGAATCTACTTCATAGGGAGACACCAAAGCCTGACACTATTACTGATGCTATGAAGTTCTTACAGACTGGAGCCTAGCGTGACTGTCCTCTGAGTGGCCCAACCAGCAAGCAGCTGATTGAGACAGACACAGACACTTAAACCCAACTGAAGTCAGAGATCCTCGTGGTTGGACTGAGGGATGGATTGAAGAAGTTGAAGGGGGTGACCCCATAGGAAGACCAGCAGTCACAACTAACCTGGAACCTTGAGAGCTCCCAGAGACTTAGCCACCAACCAGGCAGCATAGACTGGCTGGTCTGAGGCTTCTAACACACATATAGCAGAGGACTGCCTAGTCTGGCATCAGTGTAAGAACATGAGCTTAATTCTTGAGAGAAGCAAGGCCCTAGGGAAGGGGGAGTTATCATGGAAGGGAGCATCCTCTCAGAGGCAAGGATGAGGAGGAATGGGATGAAGAACTGTGGGAGGGGAATGTGGAAAGTGGAAACAGCTGGAATGTTTAAAAGAAAAAGTCTATATTACCATCCTTGGACATCCTTTCAGAATTTCTCAACTGGTTTCTGAGATACTGCATAGAACCTGCAGACAGTAATTTTACAAATGTTAATTTTATTATTTTCAAAAGGATGACTTTGACTAATTTTCTAGCAGGAGTAATATAACAAGGTAGCAAAAGTTTAAATGGATCATTTTACCTGAAACCTATATATGAGCATAATATTTAAATATTCACCCAATATTATCAGAAAATTGAATGGAATCAAAGATCAGGCTTCTGTCTCTCAAATATTTCCAATATGATCAACTTTAAGAAATATATTTTATATTGAAACTGATAGTATTTAAATGGAAATAATAGCTTCATAAAACAATAGCTGTGATTTCTTGACTATTGCACTAATATTTACCTACTCATACATTTTTACATTATCCATAATTTATGTTATGATTTGAATAGGGACAAGCTCATAACATTCAACATGTAAGCCTAAAACAGAAACCCCGTATTCAAAATAGTAGCATTTGTTCTTATCAAAACTTCAGCTTCTTCTAAATAGCTTCTGTGGTCACAAAGGAGACCTGGAGTAAATCAGTTCCTTGAGAGTTATAATTCTTTGGCTGTGACTGATGTACATTTTTGGAAAAGATTGTTGTCTTTTGCCTTGCTCATCCTATGCTAGTCTTCTACAGATGGGCAACATTTTTAGGATCTTGACTAACCTTTCTAATGACATCATAAGGTTTTCATTTGAAGGAAATTATTTTCTGATTTGAGAAAAGTTGGAAAAAAATTATATTTACCTGATAGAACTACTTTGAAATACAGTTGTAAGAGCAAGAATTTCTATTTCAGAGTTTCATTTCTGTATCTCTTTAAATGTTTTATCTTAATATCTTCAGAAATATCTTACTCTTCTGTTGACAGACAATATAATCATGACAAAATAAATTACTTTTATCTGAGTATTAAAAAAATTGTATATTGTTTTTGTCAAATTTGGAAGGACATTGTGAAGTTTAGCAGAAGGAAAAGATTCAAATGATGCCTCTGGAGAATGAAGTGAGGTACTTTGAACAATGTTTTATAACTTGCCAAGGTTCAGTCAGGTGGTACTTTTTTTCTTAACCTAGAACCATAATAGAATAACATTGAAAGTGTAAAGAGAATGTCTTCAAAATAAATTAAACAGTGCTTAATGCTGCCACCTCAGCCTTTTTCAGTTGCTCTCTCATTTATTTTTGTTTTGCTTATGTAACCTGAATGTGTAAGCTGGAAAAAATGAGACAGATCATGCTTGGGTTTGTTGATTTAATATTCCAAGTTTAGGAATAGTGTGGTAAAGATCCTTGTTGTAATATGAGGGATTATCAAACATCAAAGCAGAAAAAAGAAAGAAAGAAAGAAAGAAAGAAAGAAAGAAAGAAAGAAAGAAAGA
>JADRCH010000030.1:1954851-2050145 GCA_019843965.1 Rhynchomys soricoides
CTTTAATTTGCATCCCTGTTAAATCATCTAGTTGCCCATGCTAAAGAAGACAACATTGTAGTCTTTACAACTGAAATATCTTCCATTCATCCATCTTCTTGACTTTCACACTACTTCTTTCACAGGAATATGGGTGAAGAGGAGGAAGAGAGGTAATTTAAATACTTGCTCTTTTATTGTATCTCTCATTTTTTTGGCTCACTCAAGAGATGTTCAAAGATTATTCATCTTACAACACCCCAAGGGCTGGGTGTCAGGTACAGTTATCTTCTGGTTTATAATGAAAGCAATAACTTGTTCATTGTTAAGGAAGGGAATATTTTACCCAAGCTGCAGGCTTCTCATGACATGTCTCTAGATGTGTCCCTTATATTTGAGGGCAACTGATTAACACTGAGATGCTGAAGGCACAGAACACATGATTTACGTATTTCAAAAGATCTAGAAATATACCAACTTTGTTTTGCTATAATTTCTCATGACCAGTGGGTCTTAAATATTTCTCTCATCCTTCAAGTTTATTTTAATTTTTAAACATAATTTCAGCTGAATCTTCTTACCATCTCCAGTTTCTTCCCTTTTGCTCTGGTGATAAAATAATCTGCACATGACTCCTGAAAAGAGAACCCTTGAGGAAGAGGTAACAAGACCCTTGGAGAGGACTGGCTGCACAAATGAAAGTAATAAAGAAATTTACTGATGCTATAAACCAACACAGACTACTGCAAATTCTGTATGATTTGGAATTTTAAAATCATCAACATAACAACAGAGCATGCCACAAAATATCAATAAATACTTATGTGCTCAAATTTTTAAGATATTTATATGTATATGTATATATGAATATATACCAAATCCATTCAATTATGCAATTCTTTAAAATGTCCAAAGATTGAAATTTGCTTCAGTGTTAGAGCAACAAATCTAAGATTTAAAATTATCATCTTAAATTCACCTTACAAATACTACTTTGATCATAAAAGCTGTACTTATCAAGTGGAACTTTTAAATTTCAATACTAGTGTAATAAAGATTTTCTCTCCAATAACAGTACTACATACAAAGTCAACGTGTGTTTAAAAAACTCAAATTCAGTATGTGTGTGTGTGTGTGTGTGTGTGTGTATTCATTTATTAATAAAAACTGACTCCTCTTCTCCCAGCATGAAGCAGGGAGGAGGGCATGAGATTCCCCTCCTCCTGATTGCAGGTCTACAGATTTCTAGGGTGTCTAGGGTAGGGAAAGTGTGTTGTTTTCAAACGTATAATCTTCAAATGACCATACGCTGAGGCAGGTCCCATATCTGGGCATGTTTAGGCAGTATAAATTGCACCCCATTAGAAAGGAGGGAGAAAAGGAGAGAGGAATGAAAAGAGGGAGTAAAAGCACGGTAAGATGGAGAAGAAAGGAGAGAAAGGGAGTATGCAGTGGGAATAATAAGAATAATTACATTCAAGTCAAATAAATCAAATAATTAATTATAAATAAAAATCATATTAATCTAATGATTATCAAATTTAAAATGAATTCAAGTGAATTCACAACTAAAAGTTGATGATAGCCACTATTCTTTGTAAATTATTGAAAATACACATTTATTTGAAAAGAAATATTTCTGCAAAAAATGGCCTAAAGATGGATAATGGTTTTCTATGAGTGTAGGTACAAATTGACATTGATTTTATCAAGGAGTGTAAGAGCATATCTTCAGTACAGAGGCTTATACAAATTTGATTTTAAATAATATTTTATTAATTATTTGAGAATTAATACAATGTATATTGATCACACTCATTCTGTTGTTTTCATCTCTTCCCATATGCATCCCATATTTTATCCTTACATTCCAACTTGATATTCTCTCTTTCTCTCTCTGTCTCTCTCTTAAAATAAAGCTATAATGGAAATGACAAGTAAATGAGCTAGACTCACATAAATGTATCATAGTTATATTCTCATATGTCAAATTTGTAATATAAACTACAGGCCTATATACTTTTGGCAAAATCCAACATAACTTTATGACAAAAATCTTAAAGAGAGTAGACTGAAGGGAATATATATCAGCCTAATAATGGTTATATATGATAACCCAAATCTCAGGGAACATTCTCCTAAATGTAGGAAAAACCCAAGGCAACATCCTTAAAATCAGGAACATATGTATATGTATATGTACACACATATACAAACACACATGAATATATATATATATATATATATATATATATATATATATATATAACATAAATGCAACCTGACCTGAGAGAGAGTTTTATACATGTATTTTTTATGACAGTAGAAAGAGAAATATTTGAGAAATGCAAAGGGTCAGTGTCCTGCGCTACCTTCTCGCCAGCAAGAACGATGCGGCACACAAAGGATCCTTCTGCAGTAAAGCTTTAATGCATCTTGAGAGGGAGAGCATAAGCTTGCCACGAGTGGAGACCCCGAACAACAGAATGCCCGTCCCTTATATAGGTCACAGCGCTTGCCTGGGACGTGGAGCTTCCCCATTGGCTCCCGCACATCAGGCCAGATGCCGCCACGAGAGAGGCTGAGACTCTGAGGTGGAAAATTACCAGGTACATGCACACTAGCCTGTTTACAACTTGTCCTCGGCCGGATGTAGGTGCCATCCTGTAATGGCGAAAGTGGGTGCGACTCGGGCGGCTCCCCACATCTCCCCCTTTTCATTTCTGTAAGCAAAGTAGGACACTCTTAAGAGGGCGGAGACAGAAGTCAAATCCCCTGACCAAAAAGCTGGGCCTTGTACAGGAGACGACCCCTAAGCTCATGCGTGCCCGAGGTCTTCCTGACCCGCCCAGTGCCGTTTTTTAGAGGGAGGGAAACTAGGGCACTCAACCCTCATGTAGATGACATATCTCCCAAGGCGGCCCCCAATGATGACCGCCTTGTGCGATGCTTTGCTCGACATCCCTCAAGAGCTGCTCAGACCAAACACTCTACCCAGTGCAATGAGACTAGACTCGCGGGTGTGCAAGAACTGTCTGGCTGGTGACCTACTGCTATTGCTTAAGCATGGACAGCCAAACACCAGTCGGGGCTCCTTGTTCTAAGGCAATAAGCGTTTGCGCAATGACCACCTTGTCTCTATTAGTCTGGGCCCTGAGTTTGCAGATGAGCCATAGGAGCAACACCAACCCACAGCAGAGCGCTGCTCCAAACAATCCCACCCCCACCCATTCCTTGAAATAAGAAATTGCTGAAGAAATCCATGAAGAGAGGCCCTCTGTCAAGGACAGGTCGAGACGGGTAGAGTTGATCTGAATAATTGCTGTCCGCAGTTCTCGCAAGGTTTCATCAAATTTAAGGGTCCAATTCTGTAACATATACTGTGAAAGACTTTTAGACAGGTTAGCTGCTTTTGTAAATCTGTCATATTGTATGGAAGTAACACAGAGTCCTGGCAACTTTTGTTCACAGCCCTGTCGGGGGGACAGTTCTTCCCCATTTTGTCCTCAATCTCTCCCTCGTCCTTAGACTTACCAGGAGGTCCTTTTTCCTTGCTGAGATCTCTTTCCTTAGACCAAAAAGGGGGCAATCCCAAGTCAAGACCCAGGGTCAACATGCCTTTCCGAACCTACCTCCCTGCAGTTCTGAATCCTCCCTGTTTCCAGGGGGTCTCCAAAGGTGCTTGACGATGACAAAGTTCCCGGGTTTCGGCACCAGATGTCCCGCGCTACCGTCTCGCCAGCAAGAACGACGCGGCACACAAAGGATCCTTCTGCAGTAAAGCTTTAATGCATCTTGAGAGGGAGAGCATAAGCTTGCCACGAGTGGAGACCCCGAACAACAGAACGCCCGTCCCTTATATAGGTCACAGCGCTTACCTGGGACGCGGAGCTTCCCCATTGGCTCCCGCACATCAGGCCAGATGCCGCCACGAGAGAGGCTGAGACTCTGAGGTGGAAAATTACCAGGTACATGCACACTAGCCTGTTTACAACTTGTCCTCGGCCGGATGTAGGTGCCATCCTGTAATGGCGAAAGTGGGTGCGACTCGGGCGGCTCCCCACAGGTCAGATTGAGTGGGGCTGAGAAGCCAGTACACTGAGTAGTGAATTGCAGGATGTATGTATGTGTATAAAATATAATTAGATGCAATATAATATAATTCATATGATATAATGACATAAAATACAATAAAATGTAATACATATACTTGTAAAAAATCAATATACCACAGTTAAAAGAAATTTCTCCAGAATGACATTATAGTTAAGAAATAAGTAAATATATGTCTTCTTTTAACTGGACACCTAAAGGTAAGAAATACTTATAAAATGAACGATTATTATGAGTTACCTAAGTAGTAGCAGACTCTCAGCTCAGAATTGTAGATATAATGATTAATATGACTTTCTCCCTTCTGTTGGTTACATGTCTTTCAACATTGTGCGTTTGTATTTGTGTGTTTCGTGGCCCATGTAATACCTTGGAAGTATAGCCTTACTAGGGAGATTAGGGAGATTTCCTGCCATTGATAAATGATCTAACTTCCAGTCAGAAAGATGACATTTTCTGTCACAGACAAGAACTCTGACACTTACCTACGCAACTATGCTTCACTCTAGCTTTCTGAAGTTTAAAAGAGAAAGACTGATAAAATTCTTTAAACAATAATAGGCTGACACCAAGCAAAGTTGCTCATCAATTTGCTAACATATATATATATATATGTGTATATATATATATATATATATATATATATATATATGCACAAACACACACACACACACACACACACATATATATATATATATACATACACACACATATATCTACATGTATATATGCTTATAATCTTCAAAAGCTTTAACCAACTTTGGGCTGAATGTTTACATATCCCACAAATCTCTGTAATGAAACTCTGAGAGGAAATTATGCCGCTTGAAGGATCCATGCCTTATAAGCAGAGAGGGAATCTGACTTTTTCTGCAATATAAAGATACATATAGAAGATGACTATAGAAAGTGGGGGGGTTGGTGGAATTTTGTTATGACAGCCTGAGTTTTGTATCTTCAGACATCAGAATTATAAGGAAAATCTATGGTTTAAAATGTTTCATCTGTGGTGCTCTTGCATAACAGACTGAGATCTGATAGTAACACCAAGCAAATAGAAAATGCTTAGAACTTCACTGATTTAGCTTGCTTA
This sequence comes from Rhynchomys soricoides, assembly GCA_019843965.1. NCBI lineage: Eukaryota > Metazoa > Chordata > Mammalia > Rodentia > Muridae > Rhynchomys > Rhynchomys soricoides. Next base: position 1,960,037 of record JADRCH010000030.1, read on the forward strand.
ACTTTATTCTCCTTGCTGAATTATCTCCTGACTAAAATTAGAAGCAGCCTATCAACTCTATTTCTATAGTGAGCTTATGTTCTCTATGTGCCTAAAAAGTCAGTGCTTCCAAAGGGATTTTAGAGTCAATGTGATTTACATATGGACCAATTCTAAGTAAGGGAGGCAGCCTAACTGTTCGGCTGAGACCACTTTAAGAGCTTGTACATAAAAAGAGTGTGACAACTGAAAGTGATGGTACATACCACCTGAATTGTGCAGGATTTAAGTGGCAAATGTAGAAGCATTAGACTTCAGCATTCATCAGTGTGATATTAATGTAATAATGGCTTGTTCTTCTACAGAGAAGCCCAATATGCTTGGCTTATCGCCTCCTTCAAAGACACTTATCTCTAAACTTTGGAAGAGCTAAAGAACATTGTCATCAGTGAAGCACTTAATATCTAAAAAACAAGAGACAAAAGGACAGAAATTACCTGAAATTTTGCTTGGATATTTATATCTAGTAAAGCTTTGTGTTATCAAATAAAACTTAAGAGCTAAGAACATACAGAGGAAATTGCTGCCTATAAACAAAAGACCCCCAAAAGTCTATATTTCTTAGTATCATAAAATAACACTCATATGGTGAAATTCTTGTGAGACAGTTCTTGCAGGTAACTTTTAGTAATAAGAAACAGATCAAAGAAAACAGTTTTAGGTTTTGTGATTGTTTTCTGTTTCTTTGCAGTTTGTTTTGTTTTCTTCATTTTTTTTTTTTTTTGGATTTTTCAGTTGTTCTTTTGTTGTGCTATGTGTAGAGTTGCTGACAGTGATTTTTGCAGCACTCAAAACTGATGAAAACAGATAAGAGAGCTAAATGGCTTCATTCAAAACCTGATTTTGTTAAAAATACATTTTAATATTCTTGTTGACTATCATCATTTAAAGCAGGAGGCACAGAGTGTAAGAGTGAGAAAGAGAATGTACTAAAATAGAAGAGGGTATTAAATACTTTCTATGGTCACCATGGATACCTCAAACTCAACCAATTAGATTCAGGTTTCCTCTATCCACATCCCATGTATTTATTCCTGTTTTATGTTATTCCTACTTCTGAACTACCTCCCATGTGGTGGTTTGGATGAGAATGGCCCTCATAGGCTCAAATGTCTGAATCCTTGTTCTATAGTTGGTAGAACTGTTTGGGAAACATTAGGAGGCGTGGCATTGTTGGAGAAGGTATTTTAGTTTAAGTAGTCATGGAGGTTTCAAATGCCCACACTATTCCATTCTCGGATGCCTCTTCTTTCTCCCCTTCTGTCTGTTTGTCTCTCTGTCTCTGTCTCTCTGTCTCTCTCTCTGTTTTTCTCCACTCCCTCTTTAGCTCTTGCTTTCTCTATGTGTTTAGTGTTTGGAGGAGGATATAATCTCTTTACTAGAGTTGCAGCTGAGAGTCATGCCCACCTGTTGCCTGATGCCATGATAGACAATGACCAATACTCTGAAATTTTAGTCCCCTAATACTCTTTCTCCTGTAATTTACCTTCGTCATGCCATATCTTCATAGCAATAGAAAAGTAACTAAGATGTGAAAAATGTATAGAACCTTACACAAAGTGCTTATATTTTAGATAGAATATGGCATTTTCTTTGAAATAAGGGAAATTTCATAATAAACAAAATAAAACATAATAAAAAAAATGCTATGTATCACATCAATTTCACGTACAACATTGTTATTGAATATACAGTGGCATACACCTGTGTTTATCAGTGATAAACAAGAAAACAAGATATCTTTCCAAGACAGTGTGTTGTTTGACTCACTGACTATGAATGCTTCTCTACTGACTTCAATCTATAAAGCAAAAGAAAGAGAAGTAAACAAGAAACTATCCATGTGAAGAGCTAGATATGTGTGTTAGGGGTGAATATGAATACACAAATATGCTCTGATTATAATTTCCCTGATTCTACTAAGTGCTTCCTGTACGCCAAGTAGCAATATTCTCCAAGATTAAGTCTACATTTTGGAGAAAAGTTCATTAATATACAAGAGAAAGCAAAAACACTTGGCCACTGCAGCCTCCAAGGAGCTCAACAAGTTTTAGGGACTTCCTTAAGCTCATGGAGTAACACCTATAAGACTTTAGAAAATCCTAAAAGAAGACCAGATGTTCTAGGCCTTTCTTTCCCTGAGATGTGTGGACTGAACAGAGATACTCTTAGAACCAACAGAGCCGTCTGGAAGAAGCAGAGAAACTGTTTTCTTGAATGAGCCTCAGACTAACTGAAAAGCCAAGAAAGGATACCCTCTACCATGAAGAGTATTTGGCATGCTGCACAGCATACCTCAGATTTTTTGCTTTCCTGGGGGTGGGGAGGAGGTAATGCTACTGACTTTGAGTTCTTTCTGCTTCTCTAATAAGACATTTATTCATATTTCTGTAAGTAACTGCAATAATACTCACTGGTTTCTAAAAACAAAACAAAGAAAGAAATCAATACTGAAACAAGTGTCTAGTCTTTGGTAAAATCAGGCAAAGGAGCCTCAACCCATAATTCCATTCACACATCTTATAAAAATCATAGAATAAACTGGTAAGGTAGGTACTTTGACTAGATTACTTTATTTAAAATGTTGAAAATAGAATACATTTTGGGAATGAACACACAGCTATAAAAAGATAGAGTATGATGTATATCACCCCTTCATGTGTAGGGAATAACATTTCTTGAGACGACTTTAGATACCCAGAGGTACCACTAAGATAGACAAGAAGTGGTAGAGAGATGGAAGAGAAAGAAACACAGAAGGATGTGTGCACAGTGAAGAGAGGCATAAATAAATACTTGAGTGTAGTGAGAAACAGCCTGATGGGAGTAGCCAGTGATACCACCTGGGATCATGTTAGGGTCTTGGCCTGAGTTGCCACCAAGGGCCATGTTTTGGTATGTGACCCTAAGGCAGAAGGGGTTTATTGTCAGAAAAAGCCAGGTGGATGTTTTTGGTCTTGGCTGCTACCTGGGACTATGTTGATGTCTGAAGACTGTGCAGAGCTGGCCTCACCTCTTGCATTGTGGAAGGGCTGGCCCTCCCCTTCACTAGCTGTGGCACATCGAGACTGGGTCCTGCACCTCACCTAGGAAGAACAGTGAAGTTGACACTGGTGGTTAGAAGTGGGGGTGAGCTGGCCTTGAGAGCATGAGCATAGAAGAGCTGGCCTTGACACATATCTGCTGTATGGTGGTGAGGAGGAGGAAGAGATGCCCTCGACCCCCACATCCTTTACAATTTATAGCAGGTAGAAGAGCTGACCTGAAATCATGAAAGCAGGAGAGTTGGCTCTGACTCTTGCTCTCTGCAGCAATGAGTGAGCTAGCTGGGGCAGTGCTGGAAAGCTTACCCTAGTGGGAAAGCAGCTGAACTGACTAGCTCAGTTACCAACCAGACCCAGATCCAGAGCTTTGAGTTAGCCCACTCCCACAATTACCTTATCTATAATCTGCTGGAGCATGAGAAAGGTCCAGTCCTTTACATCCAAAACTGCAGAATTTCTATAACACAGGGCAGCAGCAAGATAACCAGAAGTAGTCCTCATGAGGAGTCAGTATTGATAGTGTAACAGAAGACAGAGGCCTCAAACCAGACCAAGGACTCATTGCAATGAACATTTGCAATAAAAAAGTGTGAAAAGGGGGTATCCCATGAGAGACACTGTGACATACTACAGCTTCCATAATGATTTTGTTTCCTTTTTTCTTTTGTGAGGGAAGGTTGCAAGGGCAGAAGCTGGGTGTCAAGGGATGGTGAGATGAGAACAATTTTGGTATATTTGTGAAACCCACAACAAATCAATAAAACTTTAAATAACAAAAGAAAGATAGGATGCATTATAATTCATTTTCAATCATCTGTTCATCTTGCTATTTGAAACAGGGTATCATAGTGAAGCCCAGTTTGGTCTGGTCTGCATTGCAGTCTTTCTACTGCAGACTTTCAAATTCTGAGGTTACAACCACTAACCCAGTACTTAAATCCAACAAATGCTTAATACACAAAAGCAATCACTTTTCCACACAGTATAAACAAACAAGTCATATTTGAAATTAAGAATAATGTAACAGTTATATCAGCATCTTCCACAACAAAATACATAAGAATAGCAAGAAGAATAACTAATATAATATTGAAGGAGAATCCTTAAAGCAGTGTTATACTGATGAAAAAAACTAAACAGGTTGATTGATGATTGGGGACATAAATATAGCTTGAAAGAGTAGGTAGAGACTGAGAGAACATGACATCCCCCCTCCCATTGCTCTCCTTACCTCTGCATGCATGGGACAGAAAAAATGAACAGTTATTGGGATAATATCTCTGCATTTATCTAATTTCTATATCTCATGCTTCTTAGCTTGTCTAGAAATGTGAATATTTTAACCCTGGGCTGGAGAAGTAGAATGGAACACATTTGAATAGTCATTGCCACTTAAAAGAGGGGCTCTTACTACCTGTGTTTGGTAATTTGTTTGGATACTGCAAAGATGTGGAGCTACTTTCAAATCCTCGAATTACAACACACATCTTGCTGCATACCCAAATAGAGAAAAGAGAAAACTAGCCTCCCAGGAGTGTGGACAAACCTGTGAGTGGGGATAATACCAGCACCTCTCCTATAAGGGACACCCCCAGAACCCTCAGGACTCAGGGACTTAGGAGCAGCCTGGGAGAAAAGCCTTCCAGTTTTTATCTGTGGCCAGGGACTTGAGCCTGTGCCACCCGGTTCCATACCCAAATAGTGCTGGGAGAAAGCTAGCCTCCCAGGAGTGTGGACAAGCCTCTGAGGGAAGGTAAGACTAACACCTTTGCTCAGAGGGACCCAACTGGAAACCTCAGGACATAAGGACCAAGGAGCTGCCTTCCAGTCTACTTCTGCAGCCAGGAAGCTGATCCTGTGTCAGAGGGCTCCATACTCAAATAGTGCCAGGAGAGAGCTGGTCTCTCAGGAGTGCCAATGCACCTTTGAGCACAGGCAAGACCACCACTTCTGTTCAAATTCCTGGATGAAGAGGAACCCTTGCAGAGCCATCAGGACACAGAAACCAAGGAACAGTTGGGAAAAGGATTCTTCTGGTTTCTGTCTGCACTCCAGAGCTAACCCTGTACCACAGCTCTCCAAAGCCAAATTCCTTTCAGAGAGAGCTGGTCTCCAAGGAGTATTGATACAGACGCTTGCAGGAAGTACAAGCCACAGTCAGTAGAACAAGACCAGCTAACACCAGAGATAACCAGATGAAAAATGGCAAGGCCAAGAACATAAAGAACAGAAACCAAAGCTACTTGGCATCATCAGAACCCAGTCCTCCCACCACAGCAAGCCCTGGATACCCCAACACACCAGAAAAAACAAGACTCAGATTTAAAATCACATCTCATGATGATGATAGAAAAAAATCACAAAGGCAGACAACCCTGGGGATATAAAACCTAGGAAAGAGATCAGGAGTCATAGATGCAAGCATCACCAACAGAATAAAAAAGATAGAAGAGAAACTCTCAGGTGCAGAAGATGCCACAGAAAGCATTGATACAACCGTCAACGAAAATGCAAAATTCAAAAAGCTCCTAATCAAAACATCCAGGAAATCAAGGACACAATGAGGAGAACAAACCTAAGGATAATAGGTATAGAAGAGAGTAAAGATTCCCAACTTAAAGGGCCAGTAAATATCTCCAACAAAATTAAAGAAGAAAATTTCCCTAACCTAAAGAAAGAGATGAACATAAACATTCATGAAGCCTACAGAACTCCAAATAGATTAGAGCAGAAAAGAAATTCCTCCAATCACACAATAGTCAAAACAACAAATGCACAAAACAAGGAAAGATTATTAAAAGCAGTCAGGGAAAAAGACCAAGTAACATATAAAGGCAGACCTATCAGAATTATACCACACTTCTCACCAGAGACTATGAAAGCTAGAAGATCCTGGGCAGATCACATACAGATCCTAAGAGAAGACAACTGTCAGCCCAGGCTGCAATATTCAGCAGAACTCTCAATTACCATAGATGGTGAAACCAAGATATTCTATGAAAAACCAAATTTACATAATATCTTTCCACAAACCCAGCCCTACAAAGGAAAATAGATGGAAAACGCCAACACAAGGAGGGGAACTACACCCTAGAAAAAGCAAGACAATAATCTTCTTTCAACAAACTCAAAAGAAAATAGCCACACAAACATAAAAATAACATAAAAAATAACAGGAAGCAACAATCACTATTCCTAAATATCTCTTAACATCAATGGACTAAATTGCCCTATAAAAAAGACATAGACTAATAGACTGGATACATAAACAGGACCCAGAATTTTGCTGCATACAGGAAACGCACCTCAGTGAAAAGACAGAGTACAGGACCTCAGAGTACAGGACTGGAAAACAATTTTCCAAGCAAATTGTCCCATGAAACAAACTTGAGTAGTTATTCTAATACAGGATAAAATTGACATTCAACAAAAAGTCATCAAAAAGGATAACAAAAATTTCATATTCATCAAAGGAAAATCTACCAGGAGGAACTCTCAATTCTGAAATTTTATGCCCCAAATGCAAGGACAACCACATTCATAAAAGGAACTTTACTAAAGCTCAAAGCACACATTGCACCTCACACAATAATACTGGGAGACTTTCACATGCCACTCTCATCAATGGACAGATCTTGGGAACACAAACTAAACAAAGACACAGTGAAACTAGCAGAAGTTATGCACCAAATTGACTTAACAGATATCTTTAGAATATTTCGTCCTAAATCAAAATAATATAACTTCTTTTCAACCCCTCTTGGTACCTTCTCCAAAATTGACCATATAATTGGTCACAAAAGAAACCTCAACAGATATGTGAAGATTGAAATAATCCCACGCGTCCTATCAGATCACTACATATTAAGGCTGGCCTTCAATAGCAACAAAAACAACAGAAAGCCCAAATCCACATGGAAGCTGAACAACGATATACTCAATGATAACTTGGTCAAAAAGAAATAAAGAAAGAAATTAAAGACTTCCTAGAATTTAATGAAAATGAAAATACAAAATACACAAACTTATGGGACACAATGAAAGTAGTGCTAATAAGAAAACTCATAGCTCTGACTTCCTCCAAAATACTGGAGAACGCATACACTAGCAGCTTAGTGTCACACCTGAAATCTCTACAACAAAAAGAAGCTAATATACCTAAGAGAAGTAGACTGCAGGAAATAATCAAACTCAGGGCTGAAATCAACCAAGTAGAAAGAAAAAGAATTATACAAAGAATCAAGAAAACCAGGAGATGGGTCTTTGAGAAAATCAACAAGATAGATTAAACCCTTAGCCAGAATGACCAGAGGGCACAGAGACAGTATCCAAATTAACAAAATCAGACAGGAAAAGGAAGAAATAACAACAGAAACTGAGGAAATTAAAAAAATAATCAGATCCTACTATAAAAACCTATACTCAACAAAATTGGAAAACCTGGATGAAATGAACAATTTTCTAGAAAGATACCAAACACCAAAGTAGAGTCAGGAATAGATAAACCATCTAAGTGTTCCCATAACCCCTAAATATAAAAAGTCATTAAAATTCTCCCAAACAAAAAAATGTCCAGGACCAGATCTGCTGAGTGAAGAATTCTATCACACCTTCAAAGAAGACCTAATATCTATACTCTTGAAACTATTCCACAAAATAGAAACAGAAGGAACACTACCCAATTCATACTATGAGGCCACAGTGACACTGATACCAACACTTCACAACAACCCAAAAAAGAAGGAAAACATCAGACCAATTTTTCTTATGAATATCAATGCAAAAATACTCAATAAAATTCTTTCAAACTGAATCCAAGAACACATGAAAAGGAACATTCACCATAATCAAGTTGGCTTCATCCCAGGGATGTGGGGATGGTTCAATATACAAAAATCCATCAATGTAATCCACTACATAAACAAACTCAAAGGAAAAAAAACCACATGGTCATTTCATTAGATGCCAAAAAAGAATTTGACAAAATTCAACATCCCTTCATGATAAACATCTTGGAAAGATCAGGAATTTAGAGCCCATACCTAAACATAGTAAAGGCAGTAGCCAACATTAAGCTAAATGGAGAGCATTTTGAAGCAATCCCACTAAAATCAGAGAGTAGACAATGCTGCCCCCTCTCCCTATCTATTCTATATAGTACTTGAAGTTCTAGCTAGAACAATTAGATAACAAAAGGAGGTCAAAGGGATACAAATTGGAAAGTAAGAAATCAAAATGTCACTATTAGCAGATGATACAATCATATACATAGGTCACCCGAAAAACTCCACCAGAGAACATCTACAGCTGATAAACAACTTTAGTAAAGTGGCCAGATATAAAATTAACTCAAACAAATGACTGGTCTTCCTATACTCAAAGGATAAACAGGCTGAGAAAGAAATGAAGGAAATGACACCCTTCACAACAGTCACAAACAATATAAAGTATGACCCCATGACTCTAACCAAACAAGTGTAAATCTGTATGACAAGAACTTTAAGTCTCCAAAGAAAGGAATCGAAGACCTCACAAGATGGAAAATCTCCCATTCACAGGGATTGGCAGGATTAATATAGTAAAAATGGCCATCTTGCTGAAAGCAATATATAGATTCAATGCAATCCTCATCAAAATTCCAACTCAATCCTTCATAGACTTAGAGCAATTCTCAAATTTATTTGGAATAACAACAACAACAGCAACAACAACAAAAACAAAAACAAACAAACAAACAAAAAAACCAAACAGACAAAAAACCCAACAACAACAGAAACAGGATAGCAAAATCTATTCTCAACAATAAAAGTACTTCTGGGGAATCAGCATGCCTGACCTCTAGCTATACTAAAGAGCAGTTGTGATAAAAACTGCATGGTATTGGTACAGTGACAGGGAGGCAGATCAATGGTATAGAATTGAAGACCCAGAAATGAACCCACATATCTAAGGTCACTTGATCTTTGACAAAGGAGCTAAAACCATCCAGTGGAAAAAAGGCAGCATCTTCAACAAATGTTGCTGGTTCAACTGGAAGTTGACATGTAGAAGAATGCAAATTGATCCATTCCTATCTCCCTGTACAAAACTCAAGTCCAAGTGGATCAAGGACCTCCACACAAAACCAGATACGCTGAATCTAATAAAAGAGAAAGCGAGGAAAAATTCTACAACTCATGGGCACAGGGGAAAAGTTCCTAGACAGAACACCAATGGTTTATGATTTAAGATCAAGAATTGACAAATGGGACCTCATAAAATTGCAAAGCTTCTGTAAGGCAAAGGAAAATGTCAGTAGAACAAAACAACAACCTACAGATTGAGAAAAGTTCTTTACCAATCCTATATCCAATAGAAGGCTAATAAATCCAATATGTAAAAAGAACTCAAGAAGGCAGACTCCAGGGAACCAAATAACCCTATTTAAAAAATGGGGAGCAGAGCTAAACCAAGAATTCTCAACTGAGGAAACTAGAAGGGCTGAGAAGCACCTAAAGAAATGTTCAACATCCTTAGTCATCAGGGAAATGCAAATCAAAACAACCTGAGATTCCACCTCACACTAGTCAGAATGGCTAAGATAAAAAACTCAGGTGACAGTAGATGCTGGCGAGGATGCAGAAAAAGAGGAATACCTGAGGACCCAGCTATTCCACTCCTGGGCATATATCCAGAAGATGCTCCAGCATGTAATAAGGACACATGTTCTACTATGTTCACAGCAGCCATATTTATAATAGTCAGAAACTGGAAACAACCCAGATGTCCCTCAAGAGAGGGATGGATACAGAAAATGTGGTACTTTACACAATAGAATATTACTCCACTGATAAGAACAATGAGTTCATGAAATTCGCAGATAAATGGATGGAACTTGAAAATATTATCCTGAGTGAGGTAACTCAGTCACAAAAAAAAAAAAAAAAGACAAAACAAATATCGTATGTACTCACTGATAACTGAATATTAGCCCAAAAGTTTGGAATACCCAAGATTCCATTCACAGCACCTGTTACATTGAGCCTGGGGTCAATGGGGAGGAGATGGAGGAGTTGGAGAAGGGATTGAAGGAACTTCTTCCAACAGAAAAGAACTTTTGAAAACACATACCTATTTTATGATGCTCTGGAGGTAACTGTGACCTTTCTAAAATGCATGGAAAGACAGAGTTGGGGTGAATTTTAGTACCTAGGCGTCTCCCTGTAGTAAGTACTCTACTAATTCTAAAATATATTATGTTTCCACTGGCAATTTATTGGTCTACTCCCAAAATAAAAATATAAAAGATCCACCCAGAGCTATTTTATTGTTCTGCTTTCTTTACTGTGTTGAATAAATAAGTTGACATTTTCTTGACATATTTATATTTATATATGCCATTGTACTGAGTGGTTAAAAACCGTTTGCTGAGTTGAGCTTATCTCATGGTATTTCAGAGAGAGAAAAATTAGAATTTTAAATATAATTCAAAAATTAAATACATAAATCAAGTTGAATATCAATCACAGTATGAGTATAAACCTTAAACATTGCATTATGTTTTAAATATTTACTTTTATTGTTGTGAGCATAAATATGTATGTGCTTATGTGCTTGTGACTACAGTGCTGCTGGTGAGGAGAAGAGGGTTTCAGATCTCTTGGAGTTAGAGTTGGAGATAGTTGTGAGTTATCTGAAGAAGGTGGTGTGGTTGAAAGTTGGGCTCTTTGAAAAAGCAGTAGGCATTCTTAATTGTTTGGCATACCTGAACCCACAAAATGTGACAGTATAAAACTGCTGTTCTGTCAAAGAAGTTGGAGTGTTAATTAAAGACTGGCAAAGAGTAAGTAAAAAAATAATTAATAAAATCATTCTGAACTCTTGTAAAGGCTATGAAGGCAGCGGGAGGGGAGGAAAAGAAATTGTCGTGATTAATTTACAATCTCAAAAATGAACAGAGAACAAACAGGAAGAGATCACAACATTGAAAGGATCAGGAAAGAGTCTTCCAAGTAAATGAAGCATTGAGTCTGTCTTAATTGCTGTTCTAGTGCTGTAAATATGCACCATGACCAAGGCAATTCTTATGAAAAAAAAAAAAAAAGTAGTCAATTGGGGACTTACTTAGGCTTACTTAGGTTTCAGAGGCTTAGTCCATTATCATCATAGCAGGGACATCATGGCATAGCTGAGAGCTACATCCTGGTCCACAAACCATGTGAGAGAAAGATGACACTGGGCCTGGCATGGCCTTTTGAAATCTCAAAGCCTACCAGTAGTGACATACTTCTTCCAAAAAAGTTACACTGCTCCAGCAAGGTCATACCTTACAATCCTTATAATCTTTCTAATGGTGCTGCTCCCTAGTGACCATCATCAAATATATGATGGTGGACATTCTTATATAAGCCAAAACAAAATACAAAAAATGTAAAAAATATAGAGGAGTTTTGGTTTCTAATGACCAGAAGGAAAACAAACTTCCTTCAAATTGATTGAGAGGTGCAAGAATCTGATCCCAAAATATATTACCAAAAAGTATTTAGCTTCTAGGTATAAATTTAGCATTCATTTCACATGCAATAAAAACATATTTCATTTAATCTTAGGTAGTATATAAGTAACATTTTTTCACATTTATGTTATTGAATTTAACCGAGTTGCCCAGTTTCAGGCAAGCATTCATAGAGGCAAGAAGGGGGTATCTAAGCCTGGTACAATCTAATTGGGGGAAATTATGGCTTTTAACATAACTGGCTGGTGTTGGGAGCTAAACCATAAATTTAACTTCTTTCTTCTTGATTGGTGGTTATTAGGAAGTGAAGTGTCATGGGCATTCTTTTAACCTGGAGGTGTAATTTTGTTGGGGAATAACCTGGAAACTGATGCTAGATGCAGGTATTGTTGAGGGTAACCTGGAAACTGGTGTTGGTGCCAGTTTGTTAGTTAACTCAAGTTCAATCTTAGGTTAGGTTCTCTAAGGTGGAGTCTGAACCCAAAATAGTTGGTCTTTCAGTTCAATATACATAAATGCCACAGTAGCTTTATGTATATTTGCCAAAATATAGAAACAACCAAATAATAACAATGCTGACTAGATATAACCAATTATTGTATTCCTACAGTGCAATATGATGCATGGATTAAAAACAAGTCATGTACTGATCCATGCTATAACACAGAAGAACCCTGAAGCCATTTTTTTAGGGGAAAGTAGTCACTAATAAAAGGACACAAATGTAATTGCAACTGTACTAAATGTCAGTACATGTAAGTTCGTAGAGGCAGAAAAAAGGTTAGTGGATGCCTGGAGCTGGAAGGTGGTTACAGTGGGAAGTTACAATTGCTAATATCCATGAGGTCTCTTTAAGGCAGAGTGTAAAACTGTTGTGGAGTTAGTGCTGATGACTGCGCAGCCTTGTGAAAACATTAATAACATTTTCTTTGTGTAGCTAGAAGGCTGTTCTGACACTAAACTGTGTATCTGTACTTTTACCTTTATTTATACTAAAATTTTTATGACAATATTGCAAAGCCTTGGTTATTTTAGGTCAGTAGTAAATTTAGAAATAAGATATAAATGTCTAGAAATTTTGTCCTTTAAAATATACTTTTTATATTTTTTATACCCATTACATTCTGATATAAATTAGGACACGTTGTAAACTTTTACCAAAAGTTGTAGTTGTTTTAAAAGAGATATTTGAAGATAAATTAACTTAAAATTTTTACTGTTTTAAACATATTTATTCCATTATTAGTGAACAAATTATTTCTAAGTTTTTGTTTAATATTTTTGTTACTATTTATTCTTTGTGATGTAGGTATATGCAATTTTTATTAAATCAGTTTTAAATTGTATTTTATCTTTTTTGCTATGGTTGAGTAGAATTATTATTTTCATATTCATATATTTCATTTTATATGATGTAATATATCTAAATTCATATATCTACAGACTTTCTTATAACCATACTGTATTCACTTTCCAGCAATAAACATTTGCACAGGAGAATTCTTGTATTATGTGACCAATGTGACCAAGTCACATATAAATATGAATAATTTTAATTATTCTTTATTAAGAGCTTTTATTTCAACTTCTTGCCCTATGGACCTAGCTAGAAACTCCAATGTAATGGTGTGTAGAAATCATGAAACTAACATGGTCTTCATTTTCCTTTACTTAAGGAGAAAATACTTATTTTTTATAAAACATTAAAGAAAAAATGAAACTCTTAGTTATGGATTTTTCATAGATTCTTTTTATCAGCTTGAGAAAGTTTCTTCAGACTACTACCTTTTTAGTACTTTTAACATGGGAGGATATTTAGTTATTTTTAAGCATCCTTTCTTTTGTTATTATGTCTTCTGTATCCATCAATCTACATATCTATCTATCTATCTATCTAGAGAAATTTAACTTGTAATTCCTTTTGTTTTTGATATTGGTTTTAAGTAATGAATTTTGCATTACTGAGATGTAAATCCCACTTCACCATGGCATATTATCATTTTATCCATCCCTGGGTTTAATTTGAAAGTATGTTATTGAATATTTTGACACCCTATTTGTCTATACTTTTCATGTAATAACTTTCTTTCATTTCACTCCTCTAGACTCACTGACAGAAACATCCATTTTCTGGTCTTTTTGTGGAATTTATACAAAACTGCTGCTAATTCTTTAAACTCTTGCTTGAATTCATTGATTAAAACATCTAATTTATATATTTTCTTCATACTAATTGCCTTGTAATTTCTATTTTTCATGAGTAAGCTTTATTTTGTCTAAAATTTTATTAATTTTATCTAAGTTATTTAACCATTATACATTAAGTGGCTCAAAGAACTACTTTGTAATATTTTTTATCTCAAAGTTCAGCATATTTGGTCTTTATCTTGACTTCCTCCCTTCTAGATCTTTCCCTCTATCTTTGCTTTCTCCCCTTCATGGCTCTGTATTCTGCCTGTGTATGAATTCTGCTTATCTTTACAACTTATTACACCTTTAGTTGTTTTTACAGTAAGTTGATTACTGTTTGTGCATTACCTTTTCTTAATGGCTGTGTCCTCACCTTGAATTCATTGTACATGATGTTCCATGTTTTTAGAACTCTAAAACTTAAACTTTTGATGCTACTTGTTCAATGACTTTTTGATTTGAGATTCATATATTTCATTTAATCAACAATAATTAAAATCTTTATTCTCTATATATAAGAAAATAGGGACCTAACATGATCAATATATTGGTACAAAGTTACATAACTAAAATAATTTTTTGAAAAAACTAAAGAATTGTTTTGCTTTGTTTTAAAGTTTAACAGTTTACATATGTCTAATGATTGTGATATAAATATATATATATACACACTTTTTATCACAATCAATTTTCCTACATGGTATGTATGCCAAATGAAATATGCAATTCATATTCTCTATTCGGATATTTAAGAGAAAGGGGTAATTTTGTTTCAAAATTAGGTGAATGGGAGACTTTATAATTGTATAAAATTTTATGTTATAAAAATAAGAAGGATTCTGTTTGTACCCTAAAGTGTTAGTTAAGTTTAGAAAACAGTTCTGGGAGAAATATTAAATTTGTCATTTGTTTATACACAAATATCTATACAATTTTGTATGAGTATGCACATATAAGTATTTAAGTCCATATATTTATATGCTACATACCTAAAGTTTTATGGTTTATTTAACAGACTTGAGTAAATATGTGTTCTTAACCTAATCACTACTGTTTCTTTCTGGATTTGCAGAACTATACAGCAAGTCTTAGCAAGCCTATCAATCCACTTCCATTGAGTTATAATGAGCTACAATAATGTGAGTAAATGGAATTCATTAATCTTAGAATGGAGTAATGGCTGCATATAGTCATGGATGGATATAAAAGATCATAGCAACTCCTGGTTAGCTTTACTCTGTTTTTCTTCTGTTACCAGCTTATTATCTTGATTATTAACCATGCTGATCAACATGATTTCAGGGCTTCCATATCATCTGTGACTATGAACTCAGATATCAAGTGCATACCTAAAAGCAGGGAGAAATTTTTCCTTCCTACTTTTCATTTTCCCATTGACAGTCCTAGTTTTTCTCTCTCTTTTTTTTTATTAATTTTTTTCATACTTTATTTACATTTCAAATGTTTTCCTCTTTCCAGATCTCCCGTTTGGAACCTCCCCATTTTCTCTCCCCTCCCCCTGCCACTATGGGGGTATTCTCCCACCCACCCACCCACCCACTCTCCTCTTCCCTTCTTGGCATTCTCCTATACTGGGGGATCTAACGCCCTCAGGCCCAAGGGCCTCTGATTCCCCTGATGTCTAACAAGACCCTCCTCTGCCACATATGTGGCCAGCACCAAGGGTCCCTCCATGTGTATTCTTTGGACAGTCTTAGTTTAAGGGATCTTTTCTTACATTTTATCTGAACTTCATTTTAATCACGTGTACCAAATCTCTTGGAAAAGAGATATGTCCTTTCTTGTGGTCCATCCCATCTTTCTATCTTTAGAGTCGTTCTATCATACCATTTTATTTTCCTAATAAAGGTGATGCTAAAACTAGATGATTTATCCATTCTAAATTTTTCCTTTATTTTACAACTGTACTGTCTCTGAAGTGTCCTCATTTACTTTAAAAATAGTTGAGGTTTTGATAATTTGATGAACATAAGGGGGTATGCTTTTATATAATATGCTGATTCTATGGAGATGAAGATAGCATACAGATAAATGTAAAAAGAAAGAAAATAAGCAATTTCTTCAAATAATAGAATTTTATAGAAAAATCTTTGCAATGCTTCCTTTCTTATTATTGTTAAATTCAAAATACACTTTAAAGGTTTCACATAATATCTCCTTTAATTTTTTCCAGCAAGGGGGAGATTTTAATTTCAGTTTCCAAGGATGAATACATTATAGTTTTTAGCTAATAATATTACTCATCTTGACCTTAACTAGGATTCAAAACCTAGCTTCATAATTTAAGTCTCTGTTCCTTAGAATGAAAGCCAATTTTCCCATAATAAGCCACTTGCAAGGATTAAATACTGCAATTTTTCTCATAAAGTCTGGTCTACCTTGCATTTTTAAATTTCACTTGACCGGTTATTAATCTTTAAGATCATTTTCTACTTAGCCATTTGCTTAAAACATCCATTCTTTCTTGAATCAAATTCTCTTTTGATTCATATCTAAGTCCTGCTTATTGTTTTCTTCTGCTCTCTTCTGTTTTTATAATTATCAAAATTAGTTTTAAGGTAGTTATAATCATATACATTGAATATAGGTTCTAAATAAAAGCAGTATCTATAAAAATTCAATAAGATTTTTGGTGAAAGTGACAGTTCTTCCATAATAAATATTTCTGTTTTAATATGCATATATGTCTATGTATGTATAACTTCAAGTAAAATACTAGTTTAACATATTTTATCCAAGTTGAAACATTTTAAATAAAAACTAAAATTTCGTGGGTATATAAGGAAATTTTAGACATGAAATATGAGGTTTGCAAGCAAATGGATGGAACTGGAAAATATTCTGAGTGAGGTAATTAAGACCCAAAAGTACATGCATGGTATGTACTCACTAACAAGTGGATACTAGTAAAAAAGTAGAGAATACCCAGGATACAATTCATATAATTCAAGAGGGTTAACAAGCTGAAGGTCCCAAGTGAGGATGTTTCAATCCCATTTGGGAGGAAGAAGAAACCAATCAAGGGAGGCAGAGGGAGGGAGAGAACTAGATGGGAGAGGGGAATGGAGAAGGGAAAGGAGGAACATGATCAGGTATTGGGGGAGAGAACAGGAGTGAAGCCCCGAGGGCCAGCAGAATGAATGGAAACAGGCAACCTTGGAAGGTGTGAGGTAAGGGGTGGAGGGACCCTCTACTATGTACTAGAGATCTGGGAGGTGAAACTTAAATGGGTGGGATGTAGATGAAATGTCCACCAGTGCGGAGAGGCAACTTGTAGAGTCCACCTCCAGTCGATAGACATGGCGTCGATTGGAGGGATAGGATTGCCATCCCAGAGTCAAGAACTCTGATCCAGAACTGTTCCTGTATAAAAGAGCTACAGGGACAAAAATGGAGAAGAGCCAGAGGGAAAGCAAGTCCAGTGACTGGCCCAACTTGGAATCCATCTCAAGGGAAGGTTACGAAGCCTGTCACTATTAATGATGGTATGGTGTGCTTACAGACAGGAGTGTAGCATGGCTGCCTTCTGTGAGGCCCAACAAGAAGCTGACTGAGACTGATGCAGATTCTTACACCAAACCAATGGAGTGAAGTCAGGGACCCCAGTAGTTGAATTAGGGAAATGCTGAAAGAAGTTGAGGAGGAGGGCAACCTATTGGTAGACCAGCAGTCTCAACTAATCGGACCCCTGAGATCTCTCAAACACTAAGCCTCCAATCAGGCAGCATTCACTATCTGGTCTGAGGCCCCTGATACATACAGAGCAGAGAATTGCCTGGTCTGGCCTCAGTGAAAGACCTTCCTTCCTTCCTGGCACCTAACCTTTGAGAGACTTGAGACCCAGGGAATGGGAAGGCCTGGGAGCATGGGGTGGGTAGAGTGAGGAGATGGGGACATCCTCTTGGAGATGGGGGCGCCAGGAGAAGGAATGGGATAAAGAACTGTCAGAGGGAAGATCAAGAGGGGAGAAAGACTAGACTGTAAAAAAAGATTAAAGATAATTTTTTTTTAAAAATTAAACTTTTTGTCTGTGTCAATATTTGGTCTTTTAAAATAAAGGTTACTTCTAGATTTAAACTTGAAAATACACAGAAATCTAAAAAAATTAAAGACAGTTAATAACTTAGTAAATTTTATGACATTCTCTTACTCAAATTATTTATGAAAATCTATTTTCTGTGTTTGGGGAAGTGGAATCTTATATCCTACTTTATGACAGTTACAGTTAATTAGTATGCAAGTTGCATTATGACTGTGGTAGACTGAATGAAAGCCCCACAGACTACTATGTTTAAATGCTTGGAACTCTGAGAAGGATTAGAAGGTGTGTCCTTGTTAGAAGCATGTCACTGGGAATGAACTTTGAGGTTTCAAAAGCACAAGTCAAGCCCTAGCTTACTCTCTGCCTGATGCCTACATATCAGAGTATAATCCTCTGCCTCTGCTCCAGCACCATGCTGTCCTGCTTCTCACCAGGATAATAATGGACTAACTTCTAAAATTATTAACATGACCCTAATTAAATGTTCTGTTTCATAAGAGTTGTCTTGGTTATAGTGTCTCATCACAACAATAAAACAGTGACTAAGACAAGGATGAACAGAGAATTCTAATGAGGGATAAAGTAGCTTAGTTGGAGTTATAAAAACCTATGAATTATGACAAAACATTCTAGTGCTTGCATTCTTAGGAAATGATTTCAACTTTTTCAGTTCTTTTGTTTTCTCCGTTAAAATATGGCTTCACCTTGAAAACATTAAATAAATATTATTTTGCTAGGGATTCCAATTCAAAATACAATGAAGAAAGTGGGAACAACCAAAATTTATTATCATGCAATTTTAAAGTTAGTGATCCGACAGTCTAGTCCTAATTGATCTGTTATTTTGTGGATTTTTGGGGGTGGAGGGTGGGGTGTATATTGTGGTGGTTTTCTTTCCTGAGGTCATCTGCCTTGATTTTTTGCAGCCAGCTTTCTCACTCAAGGTGATTTTCCCTCAGTGTGCTGCATCTCAAGGGTCTCTCCTCTGTATATCAATCAGTTTTTTAGTAGACATTGGTCAAATTAGAACCCAGATTAACTCAGTTTACTCTCCTCTTTGATGAACTTTGTCTCCTGGCCTCATCATACTTCCAAGTGGAAAGATCTTTGAGTGTTAAGAGGATGTGGCTTTGCCTATAGCATTCTAACTGTTGGCTTCTTATTCTTACTCACCAAAAACAATATGTAGCTCATACCTAGACTGCAAATGAGGAACCTGTAATGCAATTTTCACCTCCTAGAGGCCATCCTCTTTTGTCTCCCTTAGATGGCACTTCCATCCTTGAGCCAGTGACAGTGCTGATTTGTTCTCATTTTCCCTGACAGCTTTGCTTTCCTTTATGCTGTCTGCTAGAGAAAACTTTTGTTTGTTGGCTTGTTTTAGAGACTCCTTTTATTACACTAAAGATATACAACAATCCTCCCAGTTTAAGGACAATAGTGTCACATGAATAACCTTGAGACAGTGTTTTACTGTCTCTACGGGATCTTACGATTAGGGTCAAACATCTTTTAGGGACATTTTTTTGAATTTATGCTTACCACAATCAAAATTAAAGACAATTCCTTTTGGCGTAATTTTTCAATTCTTTAGTGAATTATTTTGTCCTTCTATCTCATGGAATATTTCCTGTATTAAAGGTTTTTCTCACAATCCTGGATAAATTAAAATGAGGCATAGACATTCTTGATTCACAAACAACTTAAATGGACTATGCTATGTAAATGGTCTTCATGACAAATGCTCTTAATGCCATCATTTCAGCCTAGTAATGACTAATAAACTGTGTTTGATACTTGCAAAACAGGTGCATGAAAAATTAATTCAATACACACAAAAAAATTTTTGTAAGTATATCATTCTCTTGCTTTAAATATGAGAATAGATTAAAGTGAAGACATCTTTCCTGCTAGCTGTAATTAGTAAATATGAATAAAATATTATAATTATTTTTTCTTGCTTGAAGCTTTTGAGACATCTCATTATATAGACCAGGGTGGCCTCAAACTCCTGGCAAAGAGGGAAGTCTTCATTCATAGTGCTGGTTTGCACCCTGCTGTTACATTTTATTAAAGAAATTAACTAATGTGAAATTTCTCTTTCTTCTACAACCAAGACTGTCTGATATTCCTTTGCTTTAGAGAAACAAAAATCACTCTCATGTTTTCAATATGAGTTTTTGGACATACTTTATTAGTTGTGATAAAAGACCACTACATTTTATAGCATGTTAAATACTTGCAAGCAGTGATAGTACCCTACAGTTATTATTTGCAACTTTTATAAATTAAACAACAATTTCAATATATTTCTAAAGTGATAAAAATAAGTCTATTAGATATTATAAAACACGTTGAGAGTATGAAGATAAATTTTAAATGTGATATTAAGAACATAAATAATGAAATAAAATATTAATAAGTTGGACAAAGTATGCATCTAAATATGGTATAGAGTATAATAAATCAGACTAGAAGAGTTTTGAAAAATTTATACTTGACAATAGTTTATTATTGAGAATGTACTCATAAATCAATAAAAACAAATAAATTCTAATTTAAAAATCACTGAATATATTAACATATTATTTTGACAGGCTTTACTGATGAAAAACCAAAGATTTGTGTTTATAGGTGTTATTTGAACAAAGTACTAGGATTTTATAATTAAGACTTCATTTAAGCTTGCTTTATTTCCAGATGATATCACATATAAACACAGAAGTGTCATAATATTAGGATCAGCTTATTCACAACAAACTGAGTATCCTTTTATTGAAATGCTCGTAGGCATATAATTTAAGAATATTTTCAGAGGCTAAAACTTAGAAGAAT
Organism: Rhynchomys soricoides; assembly: GCA_019843965.1. Taxonomy (NCBI): domain Eukaryota; kingdom Metazoa; phylum Chordata; class Mammalia; order Rodentia; family Muridae; genus Rhynchomys; species Rhynchomys soricoides. Next base: position 1,980,702 of record JADRCH010000030.1, read on the forward strand.
AAATTTCTCTTCGAATGAAATCTAAGAAAGACAACAGACTTCCAGAAGGTCAGCATCCCTGCAAGTCATGGGCATAGAATGGGTGTGTGGACTGCTTGGTAGCAGAGTCAGGAGAAGAAACAGGCAACGTTAAGAGAACAGAAATAGTTTTTTAGTCCATTTTAAAGTGAGCCATTTAAGGGCCAATATGTACTGATAAGCCTCTGATTTCACTTTGATTTGTCTCCATTTTCACTTCAGAGCTCTCTAACACACCATGGAAAGCAGACAGTTGTAATAGAGGGAAAATATAGATCATATATCTTTTTTTTATTGTAAAATAGAATTCACCAGACTCATTTCTTACAATGATATTAGTTACTCAAGTTGTATAAGTAACTCCACTTATTTTGACTCCATGTTCCTTTTATTTGTTAATGAAGCTTGCTGTAACAAATACCATGGTTCAAGTGGCTTAAAAACCAATTTTCTAACAGTGCTAGATGCTGGAAGATCAAGTCCAAGGTTTTGTGTAGAGTTTTCTTCTTGGCTTACTCTTTTCTTCAGATAGTTTTATTGTGTCCATGTTTGTATTCTAATCTCAAAAGGATGTCTGTCATATTGTACTAAGATATATCCAGTTGATCTCAAACTATCTCTCATTTTTATTGATTATCTGAGAATTTCATATCATGTATCTTAATCACATCAACTGTCCAGTCTTCCCATGTCTGCCCCTCCACACACACTTATGACCTCCCCCAACAAAAAATGTAAAACTAGAAATAAATATAAAAAATATAAACATAAAAACAAGCAAGTACAATTTGGAACATGGTCATACCATCAGTGGCATGGCCCTTAAATAGAAGCGAGTCCTTCCCCTCCCACTCAACATCTTTTTAAAGTCAAACATTTAGGCAGAAAGTAAAGTACAAACCACCTGACTCTCATGTTCTGTAGTACTGTCAGTAATGCTGGGTAACGGACAGTTCTGGGTAACTAGAGTAAGCACTCTAGACATGGAGGAAATAGAATGACCATCCCATTCTTCTGTCTAACCTGGAACAAGCAGCAGTCATGACAGGCCACAAAGCTACCTTTGTTTTTACCGCTGTATCTGTGAACTAGTCACATATCAAAAACACTACCTTATGTTTTGTTCATCACTTTCAAACCAAACTTATTCTTTCTGATTTTATTTATTCTTTCTGATTTTAGAATATTAAGAGCCAACCTGTCTATTTAATTTGTAATGATTAATTTCCTTTTTTATGAGCACGATTTCTTGATGAAGCATGAAGTTCATTATTTTCTTTGTCAAGGAAACATATAATTGTGGCCTTGTGCCATGATATTGAAAGCTAACAGTATATATTGCCTGAGCAACCAATCTAGACACATGATCATAATAAGGCTTTGCCAGGAAGACCTCTCTACTTACCAGTATTAGCTGAGGTGCAACTCAGTGGTAGAAAACATGGTGAGTATGCCTCCTTCAAAGATCTGGTACCTCAGTCCCAAATGAAAGCAATTTTTAAGTAACCTTTGAACTTATTTCTACCCTTCCCATGGTTTATTCATCCATAGACTTAAATCTTCTCAAATGTCATATATAGTTATATACAGGGAATATAGTAGAAATATATATTGACACATGAAACTCTGAAAAAGTATATAAAAATACATAAAATTTAAATTTGTAAAAAACCATCTAGTGAAATAATAAACCTTCTCAGAATGACATAAAGAAGAATGAATGTTTCTTTAAGAGAGGAAAGACTAGTCTTTCCATAGCAATACAAGTGCAAAGCATCTATTTAAAGCAAATACAATGAATGCCTATTTACAACCTTGAAATCTTTAATATTATACATCCCCAATTAGAAATTGGAGTCATCTCAAATGGAATCCTCAGTTTTTTTTCCCAATGGCTCTAAGTTAATCAGAGTACCAAGTTACCTAACTCACCTTACACTGGGTCTTTAAAGCTCTCAAGTCAGCTATGAGAGAGTAATTTGCTATCTGCCTCTGAGAGAGCAATGTGCACTCAACTTCCCTAGCATCTTGTATGCTTCAAAAAGCAGAAAGAACTCTTCAAACACTGTCACTATAATAAGAGATCAGGGATTGTTCTCTTAAAATGGTTCATTATTTAAATACATGTTTTATTAGAAATAAACTTTGGACCCCTTCTGGCCAGTCCTTAGACCGCTAGCTAGTGTGCTACCCTGACGACATCACATCCTGAGGCATCCCGGGAGATCCACTGAATTCACAGCACCTTATAAGAACCCCCCTGAAGTCTCACAGCTGTTGCCTGGGAGCCCAGAGGACTCTGGACCCATCACCCCACAGAACCTCTACCTGCCGAATTTCATTCCCATTCCAGCAGGTTCTTTCTGCCAGGGCAGACTTCTAGCCAGTCTTCTCTCCTGAAGACACCATATCCTGAGGCATCCCAAGAGATCCTCTACACTCAGTGCATCTGACACCACATCCTGAGACATACCAGGACATTCACTGCACATAGGGCAACTGAGCAACTTACTGCCAGCTTGTCTGTTTCCTGAAGACACCGTAGCTTGAAAGCATGCCAGGAGTTCCTCTATATACAGGGCAACTGGGTAATCAACACCACACTCTGAAGAATTCCCTGGGACTCTGAAGCATACAAGGCAACTGACACAACAGACTGAAAGCCTCCCTGGAGTTCTGTTGCAAACAGGGAAACAGAACCCACAATCCGTAGACACCCTGGAGAACAGCTTCACAAAGAACAACAGCTTGACTGCTCCTCTGAAGACCTAAGAGTCTGAAGGCCTCCCAGGAGATCAGCTGCAGCCAAGGCAACAGATCAACAGCTTCTCTGCTCCTCTGAAGACCCCACACTTGGAAGGCCCCAAAGGAGTTCTGCTACAGTCAGGACTGCAAGCCCACCAGGACACCTGAAGCAACCCAGGGACAAAAGAGACAGACTCCAGACAGGTCACCCAGACAAGCAAACACCAGGGATAACCAAATGGTGAGTTCACAACCAGATGCACAAGATCATAAGCTACAGAAGCCAGTATATGGGGGCATTATCGGAACCCAGTACTCTCATCACAGCAAGCCATGAATACACCAACACACTTGAAAATCAGGAAGCTGAAATAAAATGCTATCTCATGAAGACAATAGAATCCTTTAAGGAGGATATAAATAACTCACTGAAAGAAATACAGGAAAACACAGGTAAGCAAGTAGAGGCTCTTAAAGAGGAAACAAATAAATCCCTTAAAGAAATAAAGCAAAATACAATCAAGCAGGTAAAGGAATTGAATAAATCAGCCCAAGACCTAAAAGTGGAAATAAAATCAATAAAGAAAACACAAATAGAGGTAAACCTGGAAATGGAAAACCTAGAAACGAGATCATGAATTACAGATATAAGCATCACCAACAGAATATAAAAGATAGAAGAGAGAATCTCAGGTATAGAAGATATCTTAGAAGAGATTGACACAACTGTCAAAGAAAATTCAAAACATAAAAAAAAAAACCCTCCTAACCCAAAACATTGAGGGCTAATATCCAAAATACCAAAAAAACAAACAAACCAATCACAAAATGGGGTAGAGAACTAAACCAGGAATTCACAACAGGAATCTCAAATGGCTAGGAACACATAAAGAAAGTTTCAAAGTCTTTAGTGATCAGAGAAATGCATATCAAAACGACTCTGAGATTCTACCTTACAGCAATCACAATGGCAAGATCAAAGCCTCAGACTTTGATGTTGGTGAGGATGTGGAGAAAGAGGACCACTCCTCCATTGCTGTTGGCACTGCAAACTGGTACAACCACTCTGTAATCAGTCTGGCAGTTCCTCAGAAAACTGGAAATAAATCTACCTGAAGACCCAGCAATACCACTCTTAGGAATGTATCCAAAAGATGCCCCACCATACCAGAGGGGCATGTGTTCCACTATGTTCTTAGTAGCCTTGTTTGTGATATCCGGAAGCTGGAAACAATCCAGATGTCCCACGATAGCAGAATGGATACAAAAAATGTGGTCCATTTACACAATGGAATACTACTCAGCTATTAGGAGTGAAGACATCCTGAGTTTTGCAGGCAAGTGGATGGAACTAGAAAATATCATCTTGAGTGAGGTAAATCAGACCCAAAAGTACATGCATGGTATATACTAATAAGTGGACAGTGTCCATAAAAAAAAAAAAAAGTACAGAATACCCAAAATACATTCCACAGAACTCAAAAAAGTCAACCAGCTGAAGGACCCAAGTGAGTATGCTTCAGTCCCACTTGGGTGGGAAAAAAATGCAATCACAAGGGAGGTAGGAGGGACCTGGAAAGGAAAGTGGAAAGGGGGTGGGGAAGAGGGGAACATGATGTGTTATTGGGTGGGGGGAAAGGACTGAAGCCCTGGGGGCAAGCAGAAAGAAAGGAAACAGGCAACCTCGGGAGGTAGGAGGTTGGAGGATCCTCCAGAATGCACCAGAGACCTGGGGGGTGAGAGACTCTTGGGATTAAAAGAGAGGGACCTTAGACGAAATGCTCTATAGTGGGGAGAATGAATTTGTAGAGCCCACCTCCAACAGAGAATCAGGGCATCAAGTGAGCGATGGGGTTGCCATCCCACAGTCGAAACTCTGATCCATAATTGTTCCAGTCTGAAAGAACAGCAGGGATGGAAATGGAAAGGAGCCTGAGGAAAAGAAGCTCCAGGGACAGACAGGCCCAAAGTGGAATCCAGCTCAGGGGAAGCACGAAGGTCTGACACTATTACTGAGGCTATGGTGTGCTCACAAAAAGGAACCTATCATGACTGTCCTCCTAAAGACCCAACAAGCAGCTGAAAGAGTCAGATACTGATATTTACACCCAACCAATGGACAGAAGCTGCTGATCTCTGTGGTTGAATTCGGGAAAAGCTGAAAGAAGCTGAGTAGGAGGACCAGCAAACTCAATTAACCTGAACCCCTGAGATCTCTCAAATACTGGACCACCAATCAGACAGCATAGACCAACTGATTTGAGGTCCCAAGCACATATGCAGCAGAGGGCTGCTGGGTCTGGTTTTAGTCAGAAAAGATGCACCTAACCCTCAATAGACTGGAGGCCCCAGGGAGTTTAGAGGTCTGGTGGGGTAGGGGTAGTGGGTGGAGACATCCTTTTAGAGACAGGGGGCAGAGAGGTGGTATGGGATGCAGAACAGTTGAAGAGTGGACCAGGAGTGAATAAAATCTGGAGTGCAAATAAATAAATAAATAAATAAATAAATAAATAATAAAATAAATAAATAAAAATAAAAAAGAAGAAAGAAAATAGCAGATCCATTGAGATGTGATTCAGGAGTCTAATTATCAGTCCATCTTTGCTCTGTAAATTGAGATTTGCCTGGGCATTTTGCCACATCTTTATTCCGTTTCCTGTCCTTGTGTTCAGTTCTAATTCCCCATTTCTGTCATTCAATAACAGCAATTATATTCCAGATAGACAAAACTCTCTTGTGTCTTTCATTGTTTCAGAGAAAAAATGTGATACTTTTCTCTAAGGAAGGAGTACAAGAAACAATACTTTTCTATACTTTTTTCTAATAGTTACTCAGGACCAAAAGTACTGACCCTACAAACTATACTAAGTTTAAAAATAATGTTTAATATTATCTTTCACAGAATATAAATTAACCATGCCTTATTGTTTATGTATTAGATATTGGTTAAATTCTATAAGCACTTGTCCTAGAGCGTCTAATAGAAGCCAAATATTCATTTTTTTAGGACATGATATAGGGTTTCTTAGTTATATGCTTGAAAAACTTGTATTTACCACGTATTGACAAAGCAGAGTTCTTAGATGTAGGAAGAAAAGTAAAAGAGCAACAGTTTTAAAGTAGATAAAAATACTGTCAGACACACCTTACAGATACTGTAATTAGACTCTGCATAAAGTGATGGAAACACAGGAGAAAAAACTTAAATCCTCAAGTGAGAGATCAAATACATGTTCTGGGAAGAGATGATGTCTGGGGTATGTTCAAAAGCAAAATGAAAAAATCGAACAAAAAAAAGTTATGGAAGATGACTATGCAAGCAGAAGTAATGCATGTGAGAGGCTGGGCCTTAGAAGAGAGATTTTGCCAAATCTTAAGGTTATCTAAGAAGCAAGGACACAGGTAAGTCTTCACAGGGAGACGATGAGCCAAAAAAAGTTACTTTCTTTTCAGGAAGCCTAACTGGGTGGTGTGCCTACCCATGATAATATTGCAACTCTTATTTTGGCAGCAGGTTTGGGAAAACTTAGCTTCTCAGCCACTACTTCTTCAGCAACCACACTAAAATACAACAACAAAAATATGCAAACAACAAATTTATTGTTTAGTTTATTATGAAAAAATAGCTCTCATGTTGACATCTGTCATGGAAGTGTGAACACCATACAATCCATTATGCTCTTCTGTTCAAAATAAATATTGAGTGTTTCATAAATTGAAAGGTTGTAGCAACATGGCATTGAACACATTTAGTGGATATTCAGCCAACATGAACTCACTGCATATGCCTGCTATACTGTGTAATTCTCAACAGTGCCAAACTTTGTGTGATATTATAGCTATTATAACTTATTTCTGGCCAGGGATCTTTGATGTTACTATTGTAATTGTTTGGGTCAAACCCTGAACTTATAAAAAGGTGGTGGACTTAATAAATGTGTATAGGTTCCGGCTCCTTGGCCCTTAACCTACGCATCTGTGCTTTTTACCTTGGAACGTCTAATTTCCTGAGACCTGCCAATCGTGAGATAGGTAAGTAAATAATCATACACAGGCCTGTAATTATCCAAATTAAAGGAAGAATCCTATTCCTGTCCTAAAAGCTTTTAGGCAAGCATGGCACGTCAAAATTTACAGTCAACATCCAAGATTTTTGAAAGAAGCAGTTATGTTGTAATACTCAAGAATAATCTTGAAGGGAATTAAAGCTGCTGTTAAATGACAAGGAAAATGAAATAGTATTATTGGATACTTGAAGAAAATTTTCTTAGTCTGAATTGAAGATTAAACAAGCCATAGCATCTCTGTAGGCTAAAGTCTTGAACAGAACAAGATCCTAACCCTTTTCATATGAATGTGGAGAAGGGTGAAGAGGTCACAGCACAAAAGCTTGAAATTGGCGGAAGTTGTTTGATGAAGATGCATGAAAAGAACTCTATCTGCAACGTGCACATACAGCTTGAAGACAAACTGTGACAAGAAGCTACCCCAAGCTTCTGCAAATAACTACCTACCAAAAATGGAGGAAGGTGGCTGCACCAATTGACTGCAGATTTTGACTGTAGAGAAACTATCCTTGTGTTTAAAGAAGATGCCATCTGGAACTCTCACAGCTAAAATAAAGCCACTGCCTGAAATTTGGCTGATGCAGCTGAAGGATAAATGCTTAATCCAGTGTACCCTTGAAATCCTTAAAATCCTAAGGGTTATTTTATGTGGTATTTCAAAAGTTGTACTGAAACTGTATTAAATCTAGACTTTATGTGTTTCATGAATTGATTAAGGAAACAGTATTATCACAGAATTTTCACAGAGTGGTATTCCCATAAGAGTACGTGGAGTAAAACCTATAAAACCTAAAACATTTCCTTGTTTAAGGGGATGAAAACATTTTCTTAGGAAAAATAATTAAATTTCCCTTTGCCATTTCTAGAATATGGATAGAACTGCAAAGTTTAGCACATCTTATTTTTAAAAAGACATACATTTCTAAAAAGTAATATCAGATGGAACTTTGCAAACTCAACATCAAAACGTGATCTATACATTATCTACAAAATAAAGTAAGACAGAGATACTTGAAAGTCAAAGAAATGTCTCAGAAATTGCAGTATTGGCTGCTTTTGTAGAGGACCTAGATTTAGTTCTTAGCACCCATATGGTTGCTCATCACTGTCTGTAAAGCTAGTTCCAGGAGGTTTGGTACCCTTATATACAAAATAAAAATACATAAATCTTTAAACCAAAGAAACAAATCCCAACAATAACAACAGAAAAACAACCACAGTTCCTTAAAAGAGCAGAAATGCTCATGGATGAATAATTACAACAGGAGGCAGTGAAGGTAGAGGTGAGAAGCTATTCCCATAAATGAGACTCAGAAACACATCAGAAATGGACAATGTCAAGCTTGTCTTGGTTTTCTGTTTTTGTTGCCCTTCAGTATCCAGTTATCAAGAATATAGACATAACCAGGAAATCTGTAAGATACTAACATAGCTTCAGACCTTTCTTGGAATAAGCAGAACTGTAACATGCTCGCTAACTGAAGTGGAAATCATTTTGTGGCAGCAGTAAATGAATTAAATATCTTATCAAAAAGGAAGGGATTTTTATTATGAAGTTACTGCAATAGCTCCAGATTTATGGTGGTTACACCTGACACCAGGAAGTAAAGATTTGTTCCTTCTGTATTCAGATACAAGATTTGAGATACATATTTTTAAAGTGTTTTCAGACTATGTTTATCAGTGTTGATATTTATTGACTTAATTTTTACAAGTTATACAAGTTTACTCACCCTTTAGCAATTTATAAGTTGTGAAATCTGAGTTTATGGAGATGAATTTGTTAAGAAAAGCAAAAGCTGTTTCTTGTGTGTATGTGCATGAAGGAGGAGACTGAGTACATCTTTGCATTTTGTTTCATATCTGGCAGAAATTTGTACTTCAGTTTGTTTATTTCTCCTTTACAAGCATGCAAACATTAATTCTATCTAGGAAAGGTTACCTTTTGAAAACTAATGATTTTTTGCATTCATTATGGAATTGAGAATTAAGTTCCTTTCTTTCTTTGTTTCTTTCTTTCTCTCTTCTTTATCTTTTATTTGTGCATTTAAATGTGTAATGGCTCACATGTGGAGAACAGGGGGCAACTTGCATAAGTCAGTTTTCTCCTCCTAGTGAGCTCTTTTACATGATGACTCATTTCTTTATCCCAATGTATTTTGAAAATAATTATTTATTATAATTAAGCAAGGATAAACCATGTTCAACACATACTACTAGGAAATTAACACAGTGAAGTTGCTATCTAATTAAAATTAAATGTATCATTAATTGTTTTAATTATTATCATTATACTTCAGAATATTTATGTTCTTTCACATTTTTTAATATATGTATTTCTCTTTAGAATGTCCTCAACTTCCTACCTATTTTGAAACTTGATAAAAAGTATCAAAAATGTAAAAGTCTTACATGAAACATCTGAACAGGATATCCTTGTTAAAAGTAAAATTACTTTCTCTAAACTGTCATCACTTTCAATAGGCCAGCATGATATATCTTATCTACTATGTAAAGCTGCTTTAGAAAGCATGAAACAATCACCTGAGCTGGAGTTCATTTCTCTTCATTTTATTAATGCTGAAAATTGGTAGGTTCCAGAACACTGTAACCCTGGGCATTACCTGGAGGTGTTAGAAGGATTTGTTGCTCTGTAGAGCTTAAAAACAAGGAGCTTGTAGCTCCATGAACTCTTTAAGTTCTGTATCTTTCACTGAAATAAGCTAGGCAAAGATATGTTAAGGATGTGTAGTTTTTAAATTAGCAACATTTTTATATATTCATTTAGGCATTGTGTTCTTCTCCAAGATGTTTGCCTGGGTAGGAAGTTCACTACAGATACCTGTTGTAGATTCTAAGTGAACGAAAGCGTCTTCTATTTTAGAAATCTGAGCTCCCTACATTGTACACAGTGAAAATTTCTATGCATTGATGATCTTTCAAGACAAGAGTTGCATAATGGCAGATGTGGCAGTCTAAAAATCTCTGGATGTGACATTCACTTGAAGACAGGGCCTTTTCTTACACATCCTTATGTCACGTACACGCTACCTCTCATAACATCCAAGAAAACATTAATCCTATCCTAAGTTTGATACTAATACTGAGTGTTGGCATCGTTAGAAAACATGGCAGAATATATTCTAGGGAAGGGAATGTGAAGGGCAATCTTGTATTCTTTTTTATTTTTATTTTTTGGATATTTTCTGTACTTATATTTCCCGGTTTCTTCCTCACAAGAAACCCTATATACTATCTCTCCTCCCCCTGCTTCCCTGAGGGTGATTCCCCAACCATTCACCTACTCCCACCTCCCCCCCTCTCCCATTAGCCTACACTGGGGTATCAAGCCTTCACAGGACCAAGAGCCTCTACTCACATTGATGCCCAACAAGGCCATTCTCTGCTACATACAAAGCTGGAACCAGGAGTCCCATGATGTGTACTCTTTGGTTAGTGGTTTAGTCCCTGGGAGGACTGGGGGGTTCTGGTTGGTTATTATTGTTGTTCTATCTATGGGGTTGCAAATCCTTTCAGCTCTTTCACTCTTTTCTCTAACTCATCCATTGCAGATTCCATGCTCAGTTCAATAGTTGGCTGCAAGCATGCACCTATGTACTTGTTAGACTTTGGTACAGCCCCTCCAGAGACAGCTATATCAGGCTCCAGTCAGCATGCACTCCTTGGCATTTGCAATAGTGTTTGCATTTGGTGACTGTATATGGGATGGATCCCCAGGTGGGGCAGATTCTGGAAGGCCTTTCTTTAAGTCTCTGCTCCACAATTTGTCTCCATATTTGCTCCCATGAGTAGTTTGTTCCACCTTCTAAGAAGGAACAAAGCACCCACACTTTGGTCTTCTTTCTTCTTGAGGTTCATGTGGTCTGGAATTGTATCTTCGGTATTCCAAGCTTTTGAGCTAACATCCAATTATTAGGGAGTACATATGATTTGTGTTCTTTTGTGATTAGGTTACCTCACTCAGGATGATATTTTCTAATTATATCCATTTGCCTAAGAATTTCCTGAAGTCATTATTTTTAATAGCTGAGTTGTATTCCATTGTGTAAATGTACCACATTTTCTGTATCCATTCCTCTGTTGAAGGAAATATGGGTTCTTTCCAGCTTCTGGATATTATAAATAAGGCTGCTATGTACATAGTGGAGCATGTGTCCTTATTACATGATAGAGCATCTTTCCAATATAAGCCTAGGAGTGGTATAACTGGGTCATCAGATAATACTATGTCTAATTTTCTGAGGAACTGCCAGACCAATTTCCAGAGTGATTGTACTGGCTTGAAATCCCACCAACAGTGGAGGAATGTTCTTCTTTTTCCACATCCTCACCAGCATCTGCTGTCACCTGAGATTTTATCTTAGTCATTCTGACTGGTGTGAGGTAGAATCTAAGGGTTGTTTTGATTTGCATTTCACTGATGACTAAGGATGTTGACCATTTCCTTAGGTCCTTCTCAGCCATTCAATATTCCTAAATTTAAAATTCTTTTTTTAGTTCTGTACCCTATTTTTAAAATAGGGTTATTTGGTTCTCTGGAGTCTAACTTCTTGATTTCTTTGTATATTGGATATTAGCCCTCTATCAGATGTAGGATTGGTAAATATATTTTTCCAATCTGTTGGTTGCCATTTTGTCCTATTGACAATGTCCTTTGCCTTACAGAAGCTTTGCAATTTTATAAGGTCCTATTTGTCGATTCTTGATCTTAGAGCATAAGCCATTAGTGTTCTGTTCAGGAGATTGGCCCCTGTGCCCATGTGTTCAAGGCTCTTCTCCATCTTCTCTTCTATTAGTTTCAATGTATCTAGGCTTATAGGAAGTATTTGATCCACTTGGACTTGAGCTTTGTACAAGGAGATAAGAATGGATTTATTTGCATTCTTCAACATACTGACCAACAGTTGAGCATGAACCTTTGTTGAAAATGCTGTCTTCTCTCCACGGGATGGTTGTAGCTTCTTTGTCCAAGATCAAGTGATCATGGGTGTGTGGGTTCATTTCTGGATCTTCAATTCTATTCCATTGATCTTCCTGCCTCTGTTCCAATAAGATACAGTTTTTATCACTATTTCTCTGTAATTCAGCTTGAGGTCAGAGATGGTGATTCCCTCAGAAATTCTATTATTGTTCAGAATACTTTTCACTATTTTGGATTTTTATTTGAAATGAATTTGCAAATTTTTCTTTCTAAATCTACAAAGAATTGAGTTGGAATTTTGATGGGGATTGCAATGAATCTGTAGATTGCTTTTGGCAAAATGGCCTTTTATTTTATTTTTTGATACTTTATTTACATTTCTAATGTTTTCCCCTTTCCAGGTCACCCCTTTGGAAACCCCCTATCCCATCCACCTCCTCTGCCTCTGTGAGGGTATTCCCCCATCTACCCATGCACTCCCATCTTTCCTCCATGGCATTCCCCTATACTGGGGCATAAATTCTTAGCCAGACTAACCAGAGTGCACAGGACAGTATCCAAATTAGTAAAATCAGATATAAAAAGGAATACATAACAACAGAAAATGAGGAAATTAAAAAAAAAATCATCAGATCCTACTATAACAGTCTATATTAAACAAAACTAGAAAATCTGGATTAAATGGACAATTTTCTAGACAGATACCAGGTGCCAAAGTTAAATAGGATCAGATAAACCATATAAACAGTTCCATAACCACTAAAGAAATAGCAGTAGTCATTAAAAGTCTCCCAACTATAAAAAGCCCAGGGCCAGATGGTTTTTGTGCAGAAATCTATTAGACCTTCCAAGAAGTCCTTATACCAGTACTCTTCAAACTATTTCACAAAATAGAAACTGAAGAAACACTAACCAATTCATTCTATGAAACCACAATTAAGCTTATACCTAAGCCACACAAAGACCCAACAAGATAGAGAACTTCAGACAAATTTCCATTATGAACATCAATGCAAAAGTACTCAATAAAATTCTCGCAAACTGAATCCAATAGCACATCAAAACAATCATCCATCATGATCAAGAAGGTTTCATCCAAGGGATGCAGTGTTGGTTCAGTATATGGAAATCCATCAACATAATCCACTATATAAATAAACTCAAAGGAAAAAAAAACATACGATCATGTCATTAGATGCTGAGAAAGCATTTGGCAAAATTCAACATCTCTTTATGTTAAAAGTCTTGGAAATATCAGGAATTCAAGGCCCACACCTTAACATAATAAAAGCAATATACAGCAAACCAGTATCCAACATCAAACTAAATAGGGAGAAACTTGAAACAATCCCACTAAAATCAGGGAATAGACAAAGCTGCCCACTCTCTCCCTACCTATTCAATATAGTACTGGAAGTCATAGCCAGAGCAATTAGACAACAGAAGTAGTTCACATGGATACAAATTGAAAAGGAAGAAGTCAAAATTTCACTATTTGCAGATGATATGATAGTATACATAAGTGACCCCAAGAACTCCACTAGAGACCTCCTAACCTGATAAACAACTTCAGCAAAGTAGCTGGATATAAAATTAACTGAAACAAATAAGTAGCCTTCCTCTACTCAAAGGATAAACAGGCTGAGAAAGAAATTAGAGAAATGACACCCTTCTCAGTAGTCACAAATAATCTAAAATACCGTGGTGTGACTCTATCCAATCAAATGAAAGATCTGTTTGACAAGAACTTCAAGTTTTTGGAGAAATGGAAGATCTCAGAAGATGAAAAGTTCTTCCATGCTCATGGATTCGCAATCTTGTATTATATAGCTGACAAGATCCTTTCTTCCCAGTCAAGGTTTAACTTAAGATAATAGCACACAGAATACTTGGAACAAAAACTCCTCTGGCAGTTATGGGACCAAAGCAGATGTGATCCATGCTTTCCATCATTCAGTATTACTGTATTCTTGTGGTGGTGCTGGCAGGTCCTTTCTATCACTTTCCTGGTCTTCATGCTTTGTCCTCAGGTTTTTTGACTGTTGCTGTTGTTTTATGTGAACTCCAGCTTTGGGGAATAATAAATTTTTTTCTGACCTGCCTCTATCACCTGAGGTTTACATGAGAAGTTCCCTTCTCTTTTCTCTGAACAGCTTTAAACATTGTCTGCTTTCTTACTGTGCAGATTCTAAATACTGGTAGTTCAGTAAAACTCCTGTCTTTGATGAAAATTTCAGCTCAATCATATTCAGTACTGTTAATGTATGTTTTCCAAACAGAGAAAACTCATGAAATAATTTCAACATTTTATTAATCCAAAATCTGTATGTGAATGAGAATCAAGTTTATCTTTGTTCTAAGGAATGACAGATAATGTTTTCACAGTTTACGTAATCTTAGCAATCATGAATATTTTTGACTACTTTCAAGATTTATATTTTTAAGATGCATTCATTTTTATTTTATGTGTAAGGGTTGTTTTCCAACATGAACATCTGTTTATCATACATTCAGTACTCTCAGGAGCTAGTAGTAGAATAACAGTGTTAGTTGCCATTAGGATATCAGGAACTCAGACTGAGTCTTTGAGAAAAGCAGCCAGTGTTCTTAATCTCTAAGTCACTTCTTCAACCCTGGTTTATTTATTTTTAATATCTATCTATCTATCTATCTATCATCTATCTATCTATCTATCTATCTATCTATCTATCATCTATCTACCTATATCTATATATCTTGCCATGTGGGTACAGGTGCCAGAAATGGTCAGCCAAGGCAGCTTATGAGTTGCTCAATCTGGGTGTTGACTAAATATGTGCATGTGTATCATATATGTGGAATATTTCACAAGTATTATTGATCACTTATCTTTAAAGATTTGGTAGGTTTTCATAGCCACTCTGTCTCAAGGTTTACTTTATCAGGAGACTCGTTTGCTTCAGTCTCATTATCTGTAGTTAAATATGTTTAGGACTTCTATAAAATCTTGACTTAAGTTTATTGTTCATATATATCTAGACTTTATGGATTTTTTTCCTACTATTTTCAATTTACTGATAAGTCAAATATCAAAATATCACCTAAAATTTCTCAGGACGTTAATACTCCTGCTATAATACAGCTGCTATTCTAATTATATATGTAAATATATATGTGTATATATAGATACATACATATATGTATTTCTCTATTAATTTCTGTCAGTCAAATTTCTTATTAAAAGAATAGATATTTTGTGTCATCTGTCTGAGTGGTTTTATTTTTGTCTCCTTTTCTGTCTAATTTTAAATTACTTTATTCTTACTCCTTGAATCATTGAGACTATTAATTTGAATTATTCATGGCTTTGTGAAATGCAGGGCATATTTTTATTATTTATGCTTTTATTTTATTTCTTTTTATGTTATATATTTATTTAGTATGTGTGGAATATATATATATATATATATATATATATATATATATATATATCAATACACCATATGCCATTTGCACTCCTGGTGTCCTCTGAAGCTCAGGTACTGAAAATTGAACTTTATTGGGATGCTACAAGTTGAATCCAGATCCTCTAGAAGAGCAGTGAACTTTCTTACCTACTGAGCCATCCATGTAGCTGTTTATTTTCATTTTAAACAATTTTTGTATAGTTTGAAATTGTAACGTATTTACATCATATTCCCTCCCCCTTGCTACCTCTAAACTCTCACATATTCACTTCCTAGTTGTCTTTCATAATGATAGAGTCTTTATTTTTCAGTAAATGTTGTTATATACATTTCAGAATGTCAGAAGATCCACCCTTGAAGTTTTCCCAACATGACTGTCTTCCTCGTATGATAAGAACAATGACAACATTAGACATGACAAAGTGGATGATGAATATCTGAGAGGCCTCAACACTGTGCAAAAAACAAGAAACTAAGAAATGCTGAGGCCAGGAGAATCTGTCTTCCCCAGAGACAAGAACACCAATTGATTATCTAATACCAAATGATTAGCCTTGATAACATACAACAGATAGCAGATGGATTACGTAGATTGTATTTAGGTGTGTGTGTGTGTGTGTATTTAAATTGTTTATTTTTAATTAACATGTGCATGTGTGGGAGTATATGTGCCTGTTGTACCTACAGTGAGAAGGATTTGGATCCTTTCGAGTTGAAATTACAGGTGGTTATGCATGCTCCAAAATGGAGGATGGGAATCTAACTCAGGTTACCTAAAAAAGCAGTCTTGCTCTTAACTACTAAGTAATATTTCTATCCCCTTTTAATGACTTTGAATTTTTTTTATCTATGAACATGTGTGTGGGTTTGTGTGTGCACATGTCCGTACACATGCATATGAGTATTTGTTTAGGCCAAAAGAAGATGTCAGAACTCCTGGAGTTGAAATTACATGCTATTGTAAGTCTCTTGGTAGAGGTTCTGGGATTTCAAATCTGCTCCTATGAAAAAGTAAAAAGTACTCTTAGCCAATAAGAGTCCTCTTATGTTTCTGGTCTTTTTATGGCTTTTTAGTGCCAAGACTCAGAACTCCAAGATTTCACTCTAGAAAGCATTTTCTGTATAATATTCTGGTAAGTGATATTTTCACTTTTTGTTTGTTTCTAGAAAACTAAAAGAATCTTCCTAATTTATTCAGTGATACATTGTTTCTACAATGCATTGTTCATGTCCATGAGCTAGTGAATTTTCTGTAGTTTCTGTTATTTCAAGTTTTATTAAGTGAAATGCTTTGTTTTTTTTTCCCCCTGAGATTTGAAACCCTAGTAAATGCTACATGCAGGCTGAGGCCTGATCTATCTTTCATGACAAGGATGAGCAAGTGTCTTTGTTCTCTGCTAACAGAAATAGCTGATCCGCTTCTGTTTACATAGACTGGGAAAGATGGCACCTGCAGGAAACAGCCTCAAGTAGCCTCTGCCAGCCATACCTACAGTTTACACAGAGGAAATCTTCCAGTGTATGTGGGGATGTGGAGAATGCCCAAGCAGCAGCTGTGATCCCATAAAACATTTTTTGAGTTCTTGGTGTGTAGAAGCAGTCATAGCCAAAGCAACCTGTCCTGGAGCAATGCAGAGGAGGGGTCAAGGTCCATAGAGTAATCCATACCATCTTTAGGCCTCAACCCTAATCTCTTCTCATATACATACTCAAATAAGGCTTCTCATTTGCCCTACTTTGTTCAGATTTGTGGAGAAGCAGGGATGTGCTGAATGTCTCTTATTGGCCATCCCTCCACTTTTCTATATTATTAAATTGTACTGTAAAAATAAACAAATATCTGACATGAGCATTGTAACTGGTCTCCATGATAAACCTAGCAGTCCTTTAAACATGAGATTCTCACTGTGAATGCCCATGAGAAGGGCACTTATTAGGTGCTATCACTGCCATTTAACAGGTACACAAGCATGAGTGTCAGGAATTTAAATAATAAAAATAATATTCCTAGTTCTAATGATTATTACAGGATATTTGATTATTGTACATAGAAACCCTATTGCTAAAAAATGTTAGCAAAATATGAAGCTTAAATAGATACTGCATTTGTCAGATACAGTTAGGTATATCCTGAAGAGATGCAATTTGGCTGTGCCTCTAGAAGCTGCCACAGATAAGAATGATAAGGAATGGAAAGTTCCTGACTATTTTAAGGCAAGTTTCTGGGGAGAAGTCATGTGTTCTTTGATCTATGACCCGAGGCTTAGTCAATTGTGTGGCTTCGAACTATACCACCTCATAAGTGAAATGGTTCAGTCCCTACTGACTTGGCTTGGACCTTTAATAGAGATTTCTCTCTTTTCCCACTCCATGCTTAGAAGAGCCTTTAAGAATGATCTCAAGAGAAAGGTAGTCTAGCTCAGTAGAATGAAACACATAGAATGAGATCTCTAAAGGCCTAGCAGGTTAGTTATAGGATCAAGTCTGTAAATAGATAAAGTTAAGAATGACTAGATTGTAAAAAATTGATTAAAGGTAAATATTTTTTGAAAAGTAAGAAAATAAAGTTACCTTATTGAGCTAGCAATTTTTACCTCAATTTATGCCTTTTGTGTCTTTATAGATATAAATGTTAGATAATTTAAACAATTATAAATGATGAATAATTTAATACATTCTAGAGCTGGTTTTAACAGTATTTGATAGTCTACTTGTTTAACATTCTGTTTTAGTTTTAATCAAGTTTTTCAATCTCTTACATGATTATTAAACATCCTTTATTCAATATTATAAAATTCATTATGACATCATATCAGGTTTTTAAGCTCCCCCCAAAACAAATTTTGGACATTTTGCAACCACATGGAATCAAGTTGTATAGAATTAGTGAGGCTTTTCCTTGAGATCTAGAAATCCCACGGTATGGTAAATGTTGAGGTTATTCCAGCATTATTATTTGTAAGAATGGATACTGTATATGAAAATGTATCTGCAGAGATAGATCTCTTGCTGTTCCTATTTTGATTAGCTTAGATAGGTTATTGAAACCAATTATACTGGAGTTTTAAAGTTCACAAAAACTTTTAGGCAATTTTATTAAAAAATATTTTTCTCTTATTCATTTTTAAATAAGCACTTACAATATTAAGAAACTTTTCTCTTATTTCAAGTTATTGTAATGAAATTCAGCCCATTATTAGTGATATTCCATTAAAACAATATTAATGACGTTTTCATAAAAAATTAATAGTATTTAATATTATTTAATTCTATATGATATAAAAGCATAAGGAAGAATGAAGTAGACAGTCAAGAAAAAAGAAATGAGAATGGCAGTGTTGGAGGGCAAAACATATAAATAAGGTATATAAATATAAAAATAATATTTTGCATGTGTATTTACAAAATGTGATAATGAAGCATATTCCTATCTGATTCCTATCTGTGACCCTGAGCTAGGGTATCTCAAACCCCATCTCTTTAATTGGCTGTTATCTTTATTTATCCAATAGTTATAAATTGAGGAGTAAGGCTTGCACAGCAAAGGCCTGTGTATTGAGAATATTGTCATCTTGGGGCAACCAGATCTTGGAATACAAAATTTAGCACATGGATACAAGAAACACCAGACCAATCACCTGTGGACAACTGCCTTTAGCTTTGAAGACAGGTGATGAGTACACACACATACACACTCACACACACACACACACACACACACACACACACATGAAAATATGCACATGGAAGATCAAGATTAAGCAATTTAGCTTATGTAATAAGCATTTCAATACAACAACCAGAATGAAGTATTCAGATTCCTCCACTTTCTCAATCTATAATGCAATGATATTAAAGTAAATTTATTAATGAATTTAAAAGTAGAAAACACAACAATCTTCAGAATGCTAAATCAGTTTGACTTCTTTATCAATTGTTTATGTGTCTTTTATTTTGAAACTACAAGTTTCCAACCTGATATGCAATTTAATATTTTTTCAGTAGAGTCTTTCAGAATGCCAGTATCAAAAACAGAGAACTGCATAGAATGGATTTTGTTATTTTATCATTCAGGGAATTAGAATTTTAGATATATCTAGATATAACTATACTGCCATATATTTATAATGAAAGTAACATTATCACTCTCCCTCATGATGAGCTCCAAATTAACCAATCTCACTCTCACTTTCGTTCTCACTCTCTTTTGAGGCAAAATCTCTTTGCCAGCCTTGGCCTCACAAGTGCTAAGAATAAAGGAGTGGACTACCATATCAGGTTTAAGCAACCATTCTTGTTTCTTCAGGTCGATTCTCAGATTCCTCTTGTTTTGAGTAAAATAGCTTATCCTTTTAATATCAATTTAGTTTCCATTCCAATATTTCCAAACTATCATGTTATGACAACATAAACATATAAAATGTAGAATGAGTACCTTTTGAGTATAACTATTATTGAGAAAATAACATTTAAAAGCAAAACTGAAAGATGATTGTGATTTGGACTATAAATGTAATTTTCTTATTAGAGATACCCACTAGATGTTCATCCAGGAAACTTGCAAGAATTGAAAGAACATTCAGTTCTTCAAAAAATGCCTTATGTAAAAGAAATCACATTTTCTAATATATATATATAAATCACCTAAGTTTGCAATGAAATTTCTAGCAAATAATATTGTTTTAAAGCCAAATAAGCAGTGATACTCACCCAGAGGCTGTCTTTTATTCTCAATACAGACTCCTTCTCAAACTTAGAGCAGAAGGGGTTAAGGGTTAGTGTTATAAATGGGATTTGACCAAACAATGCAGCAACAAGGGAGTAAGCAATTACTAATAGCATAAATACTCATAAATTTATTTTTTATACATATGATCCTTGCAGCAAGTTTTCCCCAAGCCTGTTGAACTAGAGTCAATTTATCATGTGGAAGTTTCAGGAATGCAATTTTGTTCTCAAAACCTCTAATTCACAAAGCAAGCATCTTTCTTGTAAAGGTATATTAATTCTTTCAATAAAAATTTTGAAGAATATATATATTTTATTACATCCAATTTTATATTCATCCACTTTGCTGAAGTTGTTTATCAGGTTTAGGATTTCTCTGGTGGAATTTTTGGTGTCATTAAATATACTATCATATCACATACAAATAGTGATATATTGATTTCTCCCTTTCCAATTTGTATTCCTTTGACCTCCTTTTGTTGTCTAACTGCTCTGACAAGGATTTCCAGTACTATATTGAATAAGTAGGGAGAGAGTGGGCAGCCTTGTCTAGTACCTGATTTTTGTGAGATTGCTTCAAGTTTCTCCCTATTTAGTTTGATGTTGGATACTTGTTTCATGTGTATTGCTTTTACTATGTTTAGGTATGGGACTTGAATTTTTGATATTTCCAAGACTTTTATTATGAAAGGGTGTTGAATTTTTTAAAATGCTTTCTCAGCATCTAATGAAATGATCATGTGGTTTTTTTCTTTGAGATACTTTTTAATATAATAGATTACGCTGATGGATCTCTATATATTAAACCATCCCTGCTTCCCTGGGATGAAGCCTATTTGATCATGAGAGATGATTGTTTTGATCTCTTCTTGGATTCTGTTTGAGAAAATTTTATTGGCAATTTTTGCATTATTTTTCGTAAGGAAATAATAACACGTTTGACAGGGGCTTGGGGCTACATTGGAAAACACTCGGCTCCCGGCTTGTTGCTGTGGGAAAGCGGAAATGTCTGTCTGGAAACCGAGGCTCAGGGCTCTTCAGAATAGCTGAGCTCAGGGTGTCTGGTCCTCTGCTGCCTGGCTTCCCAGAGAGGGGCCTGCGTGTCCTACCACCAGGACAGCAAGCCATAGCAGGTGGGAGTCTGAGCGGTGGCCTCGAGAGTGAGGTTTAGATAGAAAGGAAACTGACTCAGAGGAAGGGATAGAGAAGGGAGACAGAAGAGGCTGAGGCCAGGACTGCAGCCTCAGTGCTCTTTCTTTATTGGGTCTTTGTGTGGTTTAGGTATAAGCATAGTTGTGGCTTCATAGAACGAATTGGCTAGAGTTCCTTCTGGTTTTATTTTGTGGAATAGCTTGAAGAGTATTGGTATTAGGACTTCTTGGAATGTCTGATAGATTACTGCATTAAACCCATCTGGTTCTGGGCTCTTTTGGTTGGGAGACTTTGA
Source organism: Rhynchomys soricoides (assembly GCA_019843965.1). Classification (NCBI taxonomy): domain Eukaryota; kingdom Metazoa; phylum Chordata; class Mammalia; order Rodentia; family Muridae; genus Rhynchomys; species Rhynchomys soricoides. The sequence continues at coordinate 2,002,095 of JADRCH010000030.1, forward strand.
TGACTGCTTCTATGTCTTTAGTGGTCATGGGACTGTTTAGATGATCCTGATTTAACTTTGGTACCTGATATTTTTCATGAAAGTTGTCCATTTAATCCAGATTTTCCAATTGTATTGACTATAGGCTTTCATAGTAGGATCTCATGATAGTTTGAATTTTCTGTGTCTGTTGTTATGCCCTGCCTTTCATTTCTGATTTTATTAATTTGGATACAGTCTCTGAGCAGTCTGGTTAGTCTGGCTGAGGGTTTATCTATCTTGTTGATTTTCTCAAAGAACCACCTCCTGGTTTTGTTGATTCTTGGTATAGTTCTTTTTGTTTTTACTTCGTTGATTTCAGCCCTGAGTTTGATTATTTCCTGACATCTGCACCACTTCCTTGTATTTGCTTCCTTTTGTTCCAGAGCTTTCTTGTGTGCTGTCAAGCTGCTAGTGTATGCTCTCTGCACTTTCTTTTTGGAGGCACTTATAACTATGACTTTTCCTATTAGCACTGCTTTCATTGTGTCCCATAAGTTTTGGTATGTTGTACCTTCATTTTCATTAAATTTTTAAAAGTCTTTACTTTCTTTTTCCTTGGCCAAGTTATCACTGAGTAGAGTGTTGTTCAGCTTCTATGTGTATGTGGGATTTTCATTGTTTTTATTGTTATAAAAGACCAGCGTTTGTTCGTGGTGATCTCAGAGGATGCCTGGGATTATTTCAATCTTCGTGTATCTGTTGAGGCCTGTTTGTTACCTATTATATGTTCAATTTTGGAGAAAGTACCATAAGGTACTGAGAAGAAAGTAAATTCTTTTATTTTAGGATAAAATATTCTACGGATATCCATTAAATCCATTTGGTTTATAACTTCTGTTAATTTTACTGTGTCTCTTTTTAGTACCTGTTTCCATGACCTGTCCATTACTGAGAGTATAGTGTTGAAATCTCCCACTGTTATTGTGTGAGATGCAATTTGTGCTTTGAACTTTAGTAAAGTTTCTTTTATGAATGTGGGTATCCTTGCATTTGGAGCATAAACGTTCAGATTTAAAAATTCATCTAGGTAGATTTTTCATTTGGTGAGTAAGAAATGTCCTTCTTTATTCTTTTTTGATAACTTCTAGTTAAAAGATGATTTTAATCGATATTAGAATGGCTCTTCTAGCATGTTTCTTGGGACCATTTGCTTGGAAAATTTTTATCCAGCCTTTTACTCTGAGGTATTGTCTGTTTTTGTGACTGAGGTGGATTTCCTGTATGCAGCAAAATCCTGGATAATGTTTACATATCCAGTCTGCTATTCTTTGTATTTTTATTGTGAATTGAGTCCACTGGTGTTAAGGGATATAAAAGAAACAAGATTGTTGCTTCTTGTTATTTTTGTTATTAGAGATGAGATTACATTTATGTGGTTATTTTCTTTTGGGTTTGTTGAAAGAAAGGATTGAAAAGACTGTCCACTCTCTCCGACCTATTGAATATAGTAATCAATGTACTAGCTAAAGTAATTACAGAAGAAAAAGAGGTCAAAGGAATAAAAATTAGAAAGGACAAATTCATAATATCACTATTTGCAGATAATATGACCGTATACTTAAGTGACCCCAAAAATTCCACCAGAGATCTACTAAACCTGATGACCAACTTCAGCAAAGTAGATGGATATAAAATTAACTCAAACAAATCAGCCTTCTTCTATCCAAATGATAAACAGGCTGAGAAAGAAATTAGAGAAATGATATCCTTCATAATAGTCACAGAAATTATAAAATACCTTGGTGTGACTCTAACTAAGCAAGTGAAAATTCTGTATGACAAGAACTTCCAGTCTCTGAAATAATAAATCAAATACGATATAAGAAGGAAAGATCTTCCATTATCATGGACTGACAGGATTAATGTAGAAAAAATGCCCATCTTGCCAAAAACATCTACAGATTTAACGCAATCCCCATCAAAATTCCAACTCAATTCTTCTTAGATTTAGAAAGAGCAATTCTCAACATAATTTGGAATAACAAAAAAACAGGATAGATAAAACAATTCTCAACAATAAAAGTACTTCTGGGGGAAATCACCATTTATGACCTCAAGCTGAATTACAGAAAAATAGTGACTAAAAACTGTATCTTATTGGTACAGAGACTGGCAGGAAGATCAATGGAATAGAATTCAAGACCCAGAAATGAAACCACACAATTATGGTCACTTGATCTTTGACAAAGGAGCTAAAACCATCCAGTGGAAAAAAGAAAGCATTTTCAACAAATGGTTCTGGCTCAACTGGGGGTCATCATGTAGATGAGTGCAAATTGATCCGTTATTATCTCTTTGTACAAAGTTCGAGTCTAAGTGGATCTAGGATCTCCATGTAAACTCAGATACACTGAAACTAGTAGAAAAGAAAGTTGAAAGAGCCTCAAACACATGGGCAAAGGGGCAAATTTTCTGAACAGAACACCAATAGTTTATGCTCTAAGATCAACAATCTACAAGTAGGATTTTATAAAATTACAAAGCTTCTGTACAGAAAAGGACACTATCAATAGGACAAAATGGCAACCAACAGATTGGGAAAAAAATCTTTACCAATCCTATATTCGATAGAGGGCTAATAGCCAATATATACAAAGAACTCAAGAAGTTATACTCCAGAGAGTCAAATAACCCTATTAAAAATGGGGTTCAGAGAAAAACAAAGAATTTTCAACTGAGGAATATTGAATGGCCAAGAATCACTTTCCTTTAGGCTTTGATTTATATGTATTTAATGATACCTAGAAAGTAGTTGACTATACCAATATGTACTTTGTAAAGTTTCTTTGATGAGTTTCATATTTTTCCTTTAGATATATGCTCAGTTTTCAGTGGAGTTTTGTGAAGAAGTGTGTATGAAGGAGAAGAGAGGAACTGAGATCACTGCATACTGTATATATGAGTAAATATCACACTGATTTCCACTTTATGATTAATATAGGTTACTAAAGTAAATCAGAAAAATACAATTTTCATGATTTACAGAACAGCATTTTTAAAAAGTAAAATTCTTTCTTTAGCTCTGTATCCCATTTTTAGTAGAGTTGGAGTTGGCATTTTGTCCTATTGACAGTGCCCTTTGCCTTACAGAAGCTTTGCAAGTCTATGAGATTACATTTGTCTATTGTTGAACTTAGACCATAAGCCATTGGTGTTCTGTTCAGGAAATTTGCCCCTGTGCCCATGTGATTGATGCTCTTCCCTACTTTCCTTTCTATTAGTTTCAGTGGATCTGAGTTTATGTGGAAGTCCTTGATCCACTTGGACTTAAGCTTTGTACAAGGAGATAATATTTAATCAATTTTCATTCTTCTACATGATGACCTCCAGTTGAGCCAGAAACATTTGTTGAAAGTAATCTCTTTTTTCCACTGGACGGTTTTAGCTCCTTTGTCAAAGATCAGGTGACCATAGCTGTGTGGTTCTTCAATTTTATTCCATTGATTGTCCTTCCAGTCTCTGTAAAAATTAGATACAGTTTTTATCACTATTGCTCTGTAATATAGCTTAAAATCAGAGATGGTGATTTCCCCCAGAAATTCTTTTATTGTTGAGAATCTTTTTTGCTATCCTGGGTTTTCTTGTTATCACAAATGAATTGGCAAATTTCTCTTTCTAACTCTATGAAGAATTGAGCTGAAATTTTGATGGGTATTACATTGAATCTGTAGATTGGTTTTGGCAAGATGGCCATTTTTACTATATTAATCCTGCCAATCCATGAGCATGGGGATCTTTCCTTCTTCTGAGATCTTCTTTGATTTCTTTCTTCAGAGACTTGAAGTTCTTGTCATACAGATCTTTCACTTGCTTGGTTAGAGTAACACCAAGTACTTTATATTATTTGTGACTATTGTGAAGGGTGCCATTTCCCTAATTTCTTTCTTAGCCTGTTTATCCTTTATGTGGAGGAAGGTTACTGACTTGTTTCAACTGAGAAATGTCAAGTGGCCAAGAATCACCTAAAGAAATATTCAACATCCTTAGTCATCTGGAAAATGCAAATCAAAACAGCCCTAAGACTCCACCTCACACCAGTCAGAATGGCTACGTTCAAAAACTCAGCTGAGAGCAGATACTGTTGTGTATGTGGAGAAAGAGGATCACTCTTTCATTGTTGGTTGGATTGCAAGCTGATACGATCACTTTGCAAATCGGTCTCACCTTCCTCAGAAAATTGGACATAGTATTACCTGAGGACCAAGCTATACTACTCCTGGACATATACCCAAAAGATTCTCCAACATATAACCAAGACATATGTTCCACTGTGTTCATAGCAGCCTTCTTCTTTAATAGCCAGAAGCTGGAAAGAACCCAGATGTCCTTCAACAGAGGAATGGATACAGAAAATATGGTACATTTACACAATTGAGTACTACCTAGCTATTAAAAACAATTACTTCATGAAACACTTAGGCAAATGGATTGAACTAGAAAATATCATTCTGAGTAAGGTAATACAGAGTCAAAAGAACAAAAATGGTGTGCACTCCATGATAAGTGGATATTAGCCCAAAAGCTCAGAATACCCAGGATACAATTCACAGACCACATGAAGCTCAAGCAGAAGAAAGTCCAAAGTGTGAGTCTTTCAGTCTTTCTTAGATGGTGGAACCTAATACACACATGAACAAATTGGAAATAAAGTGTGGAGCAGAGACTGAAGGAAAGACCATCCAAAAACTGCCCTCACTGGGGATCCATCCCATATAGAGACATCAAACCCAGACCCAAGCCAAGAAGTGCTTGCTGACAAGAGCCTGATATAGCTGTCTTCTGAGAGGCTTTACCATAACCTTACTGGTAGAGATGTGGATGCTCAAAGCCAACCATTGGACTAATTAAGGTGCTCCAATGGAGAAATTAAAGGACTGAAGGGGTTTGTAACCCCATAGGAAGAACAAGAGTATCAACCAACTAGTACCCCCAGTACTCCCAGGGACTAAACCACCAACCAAGGAGTACACGTGGAGGGACCCTTGACTATAGCTATATAAGTAACAGAGGATGTCCTTTTTGGGCATCCATGGGAGAAGATGCCCTTGGTCCTCTGAAGGCTTGATGGCCCAGTGTAGAGGAATGCCTGGGTATGGAGGCGGGAGTGGGTGGGTGTGTGGGAGAACACCTGGGTAGAAACAGGAAAGGGAATAATACTTGTAATATAAATAAAGAAAATATCCAATCACAAAAGTAAAAAATAAAAACAATTAAAAATAAAGTAAAATTCTTAAGTTAAAAAACATTCACCAAAAATAATATGGGAAAAGACACTGTCTCATCATTTTCTTTCTCTGAAACATAAGAGGTGGGAACATATTTGTTGTGTTCACTGATGTCTTGCACTAATAGGAAGAGGATTCAGAAGATTATAGATACTAAAACTGAGCACACGAGTAAATAAATTAATTAAGGACATGCATCGACTGAATTTAAATTGAACTATCATGTGGAACAGAGAAAATATCTCTAAGAATGGCTTATATTAAAAACAGCAAGAAGGAAGCACTGCTCTAAACTAGTAAGTGAAATGGATTCTTGGGAAGAATATGTGCTAAGTAAATTGGAAGAATTCAAACCAAGAAGCCAGACATCTCTGGGATGCCTTATTCCAAATGAGTCAAGACCAAGTAAGTATTTAATAGTATTTAGCCTATTAGTGTGGTATGTACATATTTTATTTTTGTGTATGAATATATGTGTGGGTTTTTTGTGTGAATGCATATGGACATTATAACATGCTGGTTCTCTCTCTCTCTCTCTCTCTCTCTCTCTGTATAACAATGTGGAGTCCATATGTTGATATAAGCTATTCTTCTTGACCACTTCTCTTCACTTTATTTATTGAGGCAATCTCTCTTGTTGAGCCTAGAACTCCATAATTCCAGCCAGTCCAATAAATTATCTTGAGCTGGTGACCCCTTTCCCCTGGTTCCTGGTGCTAGGAGTGCACATAGTTGCCACACTTGCCCAGTTTTATGTGCTTTCTGAGGAATCTAATCTTTGGTTCTCTTGCTTACATATCACGAATTTATCCATTTCCTGATGAGGCAAGAAATAGATAGAAAAAAAAGTGAGAGAGTAGACTACATCATAGGGACTGTGAGTCATTGTCTCAAGGTACTAATGGCCAAAGGATTGTCTGAGTTATTCAGTAGCCTCGGAGTAGGTTTCTGTCTGACTGCTGTCCCTCAAGCTATCTGTGCTTTGGACATTGTATTATTATTATTTTTTTTAATTTGAAACACCTATGGCTTCGTGGAAAATGAGATCTTTAGCCATAGTTTTAAAGGGCTTCTTTGAAAATTTATGGGGATACTATTGCGGGAAATATTAAAAAACAAAACACCAAGTTCTCACTCTCTAGCCAGCTACTCTCTGCCCACTAGCTCCCCTGCCTCCACAGCTCTAGGCCTAACCCCAGCAGCAACTGACAGCCATCTTCCCAGCTCTGCTCCACTAGTCTCTGGAGCTCCGAGTTCCTTCTTAGCCATAACCCTCCCTGTGGATCGTAGTCCCACCTTCCACTAACCCAGTAAAACAAAACGCTAAAATCTTATAATTAATCAGTCAGATTTATATATCAATAAATTCTCAATTCACAAGATTCTCACACAATAAATTCAGGGCCAATTGATAATGGTACAAGCTGCCCACCTAGATTAGACAAGCTACCCCAATTATTTTATCCCTATATGATATTGTATCTACTTGTGGATATTTAAAACCACACTGGTTCCAAATCATCCTGTTCATTGCCCTCCATCTTGCTTCTCCTCCTTCAGTTGCTCTCTGTCTCTGCAACTGTTAGCTTCGTTTCCCTTTTCCTTGTCCAATCATAGCATCCTGCTGAACTAATATTTAAGTAGATTGGACAGGGAAAATCCTGCCACAGGACAATAATTGATAAATATCTAATATAAAGCATGACCCATGGATTATTGTCACTAAACGGTACATCCAGTCTTCTTCATAGTGAGATTTTGATGACTTAGCAGGTTGTCTCATTCCCATAGTATTGTCAGTATACCACAAATACTTTCCAATAACACAAACACACTTTCTGCCACCTCACCATTAAAAACATCTCTAACATTTTCTTCCATAGTCAGGAGCAGTATAGTGTAAACACAGTAGTTTTTCTTTCTTTAAATATTCTTCAATTCTTCTACTCCTCCATTTTCACCTTACTTTAAGTTCTTTATCATAAACAAACAAACAAACTACCAACACTACAACAAAATCCACAAACCTAAAAAGCAAAATACAATAACCCTTAAAAAAAATTCACAAAGTGGTAGCCAAATACAAGCCCAACAGAAAGAACTGAAGGAATTAGAGAGAGAGAGAAATATGATCAAAATATATTTAAACATCAAGATTGTTTTAATATTAAAAATAATAAATTCTTTAATTGTTTTAATTTTATTTTTATCCATTTAGTCAACCATTTCAGAACATCTATGGTACATTAACTAATTTTTATGGAACATATGCTAGTATGTAAAGATGAAATTGCTAATACTGTAACTCTGAGATGACCTAGAAAGTAATTATAATTCTACCTATTCTATGATGAGCTGTCTACTATAACATTAGCAAATGTGAAATTAAAGGAAAATAAAAGAGTAGATTCTGGAGTGTCATATAGATCAACATTTAGTTAATCCATGAATGATTAATAAGAGACAAGGCTAGGTTCACAGGCAGGTGGCCTGAAATGCCATGTAACAGACCACATTTAGCAAGACCCAAAGTTTGACTTAATGCTCTCTTGTAAATAAATTTTTAAGAATTTTGGATTTTGAAATTTATAGGCAAAACCCAATGAAGAAAATAAATTTTGTATGAGCAGAGAAGAAGTCTGCAGTATTTTCTCATTGTTTGAGATCTTTTTTCTTTTTCCAATAATTTATTATTTATTCACGTTACATCCTTACTATCGCCTCCCTCCTTTTCTTCCTAGTCCTACCCTTAAGCATCCCTCCCATTTCCATCTCATCTCAACTTAGGGCAGTCATGGATTGGCTGTTCTCTGCTCCAACTTTATCCAAACTCATCTTGTAAGCAAGATAAACCACAATCAGCACTGAAAATTCCCCAAAAACATAGAATCCAGGTTCTCCACAATGTCAAGTCCAAAGGAATGCACACTAAACGCACTATATATGCGACTAATTGGAAACTGGGCATCCACAAGGAAATTTTTTTTCCATTGATTGATTCCTAATTCTTCTGAGTACTTTGAAAATCATTTTACTTTATTAAATTAGCTAATACCTAATGCTGAGAAAGAAAATAAAAGGAAAAGTGATAAGATAACTTATAATTAATTCATTTCATTTATTTATTTCCTTATGTATAAGTAAGGACATAACACAAATGCAGCATTCTTAGTTAAAATGAACTGGTGCATGCTTGCAGAAGTATATAGGTTTACCTTAGTACTTTAATGTGCATATTAAAAATTACATGTGGCATCTCACAATTATGTACAGATTTTAATGTGCAAATTAGTTTTCTAAAGAACTACATACTGTTGATAGTCATTGGAATATCTTCCAAATATTTTGAGTAATATAAGTGCCTATTTAATAAAAACATAATATAGAAGTGAGAGAATTTTGTGTAATAATTTCACAGCTTTTTAAAGAGAAAATATGGGGAGAATTCTGCCTGGGTCACCAGGACTCCATAACCAAATAGCACTGAGAGAAAGCTAGCCTCCCAGAAGTGTGGAAAAGCTCTTGTGAGGGGGTAAGAAGACTAAAACTGCTAAGCAGGACTCTCCTGGAATCCTCGGTACACAGGGACTGAGGAACAGCCAGGAGGAATGAACCTACCAATTTACATCTGTGGTGGGAGACCTCTGCTTGGGCCACCAGGACTTCCTAGCCAAATAGCACTGTGAGAAAGATAGCTCCCCAGGAGTATGGGCAAGCCTGTCTGCTCAGAGGGACCCACCTGGAATACCCAGAACTCAGAGACTGAGGAGTGGGCTTCTGGTTTCTTTTGGTTGGCTAGAGAGCAGATCCTGTAACACAGGGCTCCGTACTCAAATAGTGCCAGGAAAGAGTTCGTATACCAGAAGTGCCTACACACCTTCAAGCATAAGCAAGACCATCACTTCTTTTCAAATTCACTGGACCAATAGGGATTCTTTCAGAGACATCTGGACACAAGAAATGAGGGATAGCTGTGTATTGGATCCTTCTTGTTTCTGTCTGCACTCCAGAGCTGACCCTGTACCACAGCTCTCCAAACCCAAATTCCTCTCAGTAAGAACTGGTCTTCAAGGAGTATTGACACCTAGGCTTACAGGAAAGATAAACCACAGTCAGAGAGAGTAAGACTAGCTAACACCAGAGATAACCAGATGGCAAAATGCAAGGGCAAGAACACAAGGAACAGAAACCATGGTGACTTGGCATCATCATATCCCAGCTCTCCCACCACAGCAAGCCCTGGATATGCCAACACACCAGAAAAGGAAGACTCAGACTTAAAATCACATCTCAAGAGGATGATAGAAGATTTTAAGAAGGAAATAAATAACTCCCTTAAAGAAATACAAGAGAAGACAGGTAAACAACTAGAAGCCCTTAAAGAGGAAACACAAAAATCCCTTAAAGAATTACAGGAAAACACAATCAAACAGATGAAGGAAATGAACAAAACCATCCAGGAAGTAAAAACCGAAATAGAAACAATAAAGAAATCACAAAGGGAGACAACCCTGGAGTTAGAAAACTTAGGAAAGAAACTGGGAGTCACAGATGCAAGTATCTCCAACAGAATACAAGAGATGGAAGAGAGAATCTCAGATGCACAAGACACCATAGAAAACATTGACACAACAGTCAAAGAAAATGCAAAAAGCAAAAAACTCCTAACCCAAAACATTCAGGAAATCCAGGATACAATGAGAAGACAGAACCTGAGGATAATAGGTATAGAAGAGAGTGAAGATTCCCAATTTAAAGGACCAGTAAATATCTTCAACAAAATTATAGGAGAAAACTTCTCTAACCTAAAGAAAGAGATGAACTTAAATATACAAGAAGCCTATAGAACTCCAAATAGACTGGACCAGAAATGAAATACCTCCTATCACATTATAGTCAAAACACCAAATACACAAACTAAGGAAAGGATATTAAAAGCAGTAAGGAAAAAAGGGCAAGTAACATATAAAGGCAGACCTATCAGAATTACACCAGACTTCTCACCAGAGACAATACAAGCTAGAAGATCCTGGGCAGATCTCATACAGACTCTAAGAGAACACAAATGCCAGCCCAGGCTTCTATACCCAGCAAAACTCTCATAGATGGTGAAACCAAAATATTCTATGACAAATCCAAATTTGCACAGTATCTTTCTACAAACCCATCCTTACAAAGAATAATAGATGGAAAATGCTAACTCAAGGAGGGAAACTACACCCAAGAAAAAGCATGAAAGTAATCTTTCAACAAACTCAAAAGAACATAATCACACAAACATAAAAACAACATTGAAAATAACAGGAAGTAACAATCATTATTCTTTAATATCTCTTAACATCAATGGGATCAATTCCCCAATAAAAAGACATAGACTGACAGACTGGATCCATAGAAAGGACCCAGCATTTTGCTGCATCTGGGAAACACACCTCCATGTTAAACACAAACACTACCTTAGAGTAAAGGGTTAGAAAACAATTTTCCAGATAATGGCCCCAAGAAACAGGCTGGAGTAGCCATTCTAATATCAGATAAAATCGACTTTCAACAAAAATTCATCAAAATAGATAAGGAAGGACACTTCATACTCATCAAAGGAAAAAATCTACCAAGAAGAAGTCTCAATTCTGAACATCTATGCCCTGAATGCAAGGGCTCCCACATTCATGAACGAAACTTTACTAAAGCTCAAGCACACATTGCACCTCACACAATAATACTGGGAGATTTCAACATGCCAATCTCATCAATGGACAGATCTTGGAAACACACACTAAACAGAGACACAGTGAAACTAACAGATGTTATGAACCAAATGGATTTAACAGATATCTATCGAACATGTCATCCTAAATCAAAAGAATATACCTTCTTATCAGCACCTCATGGTTCTCCAAAATTGATCATATAATTGCTCACAAAACAAATCTCAACAGATATAAGAAGACTGAAATAATCCCATGCATCCTGTCAGATCACTACGGATTAAGGCTGGTCTTCAAAGTCAACAACAACAACAATAAGCCCACATACACATGAAAACTGAACAATGCTCTACTCAGTGATAACTTGGTCAAGGAAGAACATAAAGACTTCCTAGAATTTAATGAAAATGAAAGGACAACATACCCAAACCTATGGGACGCAGTGAAAGCAGTGTTTAGAGGAAAACTCATAGCTTTGAATGCCTCCATAAAGAAACTGGAGAGAGCATACACTAGCAGCTTAACAGCACACCTGAAAGGTATAGAACAAAAAGAAGCTAATATACCCAAGAGGAGTAGAAGGCAGGAAATAATCAAATTAAGGCCTGAAATCAACCAAGTAGAATCTAAAAGAACTATACAAGGAACCAACAAATCCAGGCTCTGATTCTTTGAGAAAATCAACAAGATAGATAAACCCTTAGCCAGACTAACCAGAAGGCACAGAGACAATATCCAAATTAACAAAATTAGAAGTGAAAAGGGAGATATAACAACAGATTCTGAGGAAATTCAAAAAATCATCAGATCCTACTATAAAAATCTATATGCAACAAAATTGGAAAATCTGGAGGAAATGGACAAGTTTCTAGACAGATATCAAATACCAAAGTTAAGTCAGGATTGGATAAACCATCTAAACAGTCCCATAACCCCTAAAGAAATAGAAGCAGTCATTAAAAGTCTCCTAACCAAGAAAATCCCAGGACCTGATGGGTTCAGTACAGAATTCTATCAGACCTTCAAAGAAGACCTAATACCAATACTCTTCAATCTGTTCCACAAAATAGAAACAGAGGGAACACTACCCAATTCATTCTATGAGGCCACAGTTACACTTATATCAAAACCTCACAAAGACCCAACAATAAAAGAAAACTTCAGACCAATTTTCCTAATGAATATCAATGGAAAAATACTCATTAAATTTCTGCCTAGTCTAAATGTCATGTATTTTAATGGGAGATGCTCGGGTTCAGTTGAGTGGTTCATTTGAGAACTAGAGGAAGCAGGAGTTCTTTCTGCTCAGAGTCCCCTAGACTTCCCTAGGGTAAGCCTTCCTCTTTATTTTATTTTTATTTATTAATTAATCATGTTATTTGTTTACATTTCAAATGTTATCCTTATTCTGGTCTCCCCTCCCTGAACACCCATGCCCCACACCATTTCCCTCCCCTTTGGCTCTAAGAGGGTGTTCCCCCACCCACCTACCCACTCCTACCAGACCCCTCTAGTATCCCCTTCTCTAGGACGTCAAGCTAACATACGACCAAGCGCCTTTCCTCCCACTGATGCCAGATGAGGCAGTCCTCTGCTACAAATGTATCTGGAGCCATGGTCTTACTCATGTCTCCTCTTCAGTTGGTGCTTTAGTACCTGGAAGATCTAAGGGGTACGACTAATTAATACTGTTGTTCTTCTTATGTGGTTGCAGTGCCCTTCAGCTCCTTCAGCCCTCCTCCTAATTCTTAGATTTGGGGTCCAATGTAAATATCTGCATCTGTCTTAGTCAAGTGCTGGCAGAGGCTCTCATAAGACAACCATACCAGATTCCTGTCTGCAAGCACATACTGGCATCAGCAAAAGTGTCGGGGTTTGGTGTCTGTGGATGGAATGGATCCCATGGTGGGGCGGTCTCTGGATGGCCTTTCCTTCGGCCTCTGCTTCATGTTTTCCCTGTATTTACTTTAGACATGGACTATTCTGGGTTAAATTTGTTGAGATGGGTAGGTGGCAAAATTGGTACAAAGTTCTCTTTATTTTGTCTCTTTGTGTGTTTTAAGTATTCTCTTACCTGTGGCTTCATAGAGTGAATTAGGTAGTATTCGTTCTGTTTCTATGTTGTGGAATAGTTTGAGAATTATTGGTATTAGGTCTTATTTGAAGGTCTGGTAGAATTCTGCACTAAATTTTACAACCATCGGGGCTTGGGATTAATATATATATATATTTTTTCGAGACAGGGTTTATCTTAACAAAGGAAACATAAACTCAGCATTATTTTTCCTTCGAATAGGCTGATTGTCACAACCCAACAGATGTTGAATGCCTATATATCTTATATATGATCCTGGATCTGTTTCTTGGCTTTCAGTTCTGTCCTGTAGAGAATTTATCTATCCCTGGCTTGCATCGTGCTATTTTTATTTCTTCATATTTTCTTAAAATAGATGAAAGAGCTAATCTCTTACCATTATCCAGAGATGTCCTGAAACTGTATTTTGCTTACATGATTGCCTTTTGTATGTGGACAGTGTGATGTTATCTAATATTTAAGCTCTGCCAGTTCCTGTAAACACTGATATTCATTACTTTGAGCTCATGATTACTGGCTTACTTCTTTGCTCCTCAAATGAAAAAAAACTAAATTATTCTGTACATGATTGTTTGCGTGTATGTTTGCATATGCATGCTGATAGCATGAGAAGAGCATGCAAAGGGAAGAACTTAAAATTAGTGCAAAAGGAATACATGGCAATATACTTTTGGTTTGGTAGTTAACCCCTTTCTACTTCCCTTTCTCTGCAAACAAGGAAGAGTTACTACAGTTTTGCTTTATTTCAAATAGTTGGCTTGAAAATGAAAGTAAGTACAGATGAAGGTTTTTAACTAAAAATATATATTATTTCAATGTTTTCATCAGAGGATTTTAAGTCTCTGTTAGCTTAGCTTAGCTCATTGATTATTAACACCTATGTCAACAAGGAGTAGTATCCAAAATGACTTTTATTGTGTCAAGACTTAGAATACCCAGAACTACTCTGAGTGTTAAATTAAGAACTAATTTAGTATAATTGGTATGTGTTTATATTTGCAAATAAATAATGTTATATTGTTTTTAAAACATGCAGGTATGTTAATGCCTTAGATCCCAGTAAGAGTATCTACCCAATATATAGCATTTCTTCTTTACAAATTCCTCCCTTACTATAGGGAAAGACATTATTTCAGTTTATGCTGAGCACTAGACCCAAGCTGGGTCCAAGGACTTCCCTAGGGACTTTCTGAATGAGAAAGTCCCTCTAAGTAAATTTGTATGCTCATGATTTCAAATTTTCTGTTTTGCTTTGTGTATGAGCCACAGGATAAGTGCACAGCAGGAAATCACACATGTGATTTCCTGAAATCAGCCAGGGACTAGTAAAGAGAATCTAGATAGCTTTGGAGGTTGGTGATTGCTCAAAGTGTCTGTTTTCTCACTTCTACTACTTCTGAATTTGTTTTAAAGTGAGCCATTTACTTCCCGTTTATCTGGTTTAATTAGCCAATCCAATCAAGATGGATTTAGATAGTACACTCCAGGTGTGCCTAGGTAGCTTTTTGATCAATAATCTTTCAGGCTTAGGTTAAAGTCTCAAACCTATGATTTGAGCAAATTACCCATTTAATTTTTATGTGTTTTCAACAGTAAGGTGAGAGTTAAAGACCTGGTTCATATTTCTAAAGAATATAACAATGTGCTGTGTTGAAGTCAGCTCTTACCAGACTTTATGAGCTAAGGATGAAGGTTTTAAATTCCCATGACTAGTGGTTAATATTGTTAATAATTTAGTATTTTCTGTAGTAGGAATGTATATAGAAAAATTGCACATACTATTAAATATGTTTTTAAAATCTTCTTGTTTTCACTTACATACTACTAAGTATAATAACAGTTATAAACACTAAGTGTACTTAGTTGGTCACAAACACTTCATAAAGTGGCATTATCATAAAATTAGACAGCATATTCCAAGTCAGTGGAATGCAGCAATCTAATCATTTGAATTATGAGCAGATATAGACTATTGGCAAATAGGGAAACCATAGCTATCCTGGCTTATTCAATCAGAAAAGAATGCAATCATTCTTACAAAGTAAGTATAAAATAAATAGGCAAGGACTCTGGTAGGAAAATAGGTGTCCCTCGGGGGTTTATGAAGACAAGAAGAGCCATCAGTCTTCAACTCGAAAAGTTTTCTCAACACTGAAGAAAATAGACCAAGAAAGGTGAGCATGCATATTCATGACTGCCAGGTCAAAAGAGGACAGCTGGATAGACAAAGCTTTAATCAACACATAGTACAAAGATATTCTCGGGAGCACAGGGTCATATTTATAGACCCTTAGTAGAAACACCAGCCTAGATCAACCCAGCTAAATTGAGATCTCTATAACAGAAAGGACAAAGCTCAGAACTTGGTCTCTGTTGGCAGTGGTTCACTAAACCTCCTGTCCTTGAAGATGATCCAGGTTCATTCTCTCAGGAACCAAAAGGAGTAACAAAAATTAGAGATCACAAAGAGCAAGGTAGCAAAGTATTGATGGGTGAAAGGGGATTATGTGATAATATAGTATGTAAACTAATACTACACAATATATACAAAGTTATTGTTCACTTATTTGTTAATTTTTAGGCAGTATTTTTACTTTAAATCATTTCTTTGACATATTTTAAAATATTTTTTCTTTTTTTTTCTTTAGGAACTGCAATAAAATCATTCCTTTTTTTATTTTTCTTCTTTCTTTTCTTCATATATTCCTATATTTCTTTCAAATTAATTGCATTGATTTTTGTTAAGTGTTATATATGTCTAATATACTAATATATAAATGTATTTGGTACATTTATAAATGTGTATAGATACAATATTCTCAACATGCATAATATTAATTGCATATATAATTTTAGGGTTGACAATTGGATACTGGGAAATCAAGTGGTGTATACTTTCATAATTACATGAAGAGTTTTGAATTGCTACCTTTGTTGAGACTGAATCTGTTCTAATATTCAGCATGTGTAAAAATGACACCAATTCTAATGAGTAACTTTAGAATCTCCTTTCCTAAAAATCTGAATATTAACCATTCACCTCAGATGAACCTAATGGAGTAGGCTAACAAAATAACAAAGAAAAAAACCTATCTTTTTTCCAGGATGTTTTTCTTAATCTTTAAAGTTACTACAGTCACTTTAGCTTCTTTTGGAATGGTGATTTAAAAATCTATGAAATAACAATTCTATTTGCTATGAGATGCACAGAAAAAAAATAAAACAATAAACGTTGGCTTGTTTCTGCATTCCACTGTGAACTTGTAGCTTGAGGATGTTGGGCTTCTGTGTTTGAGCACATTGACCTGAGCTTACTTTCACAATATGTCCCAGAATTGTCATGTGTGTTCACTGTTGCCCTTGACAGCCTGGTTCTCACTCCATTGACCAGACCAGCCTCAAACTCACATGGTCTGCTGCTTCTGCCTCCTAGGGAATACCCCCATAGAGGCAAAGGGAGAGGGAGGGAATAGGGAGGTTCCAAAGGGGAGATCTGGAAAGGGGGAAACTTTTGAAATGTAAATAACATATCAAAAAAAAAGAGCTAAGAGTAAAAGTCTGAACCACATCTGGCATTTCCATTTTTCAAGTGGCTTTTTCTTCTGGCTATTTTTTCAATGATGATACCATTTTATTGATATGTATCTGATATTAAAATGCATCTTTTTCACATTTTTCTATCACCACTGCATGTATACATACACTGCATGCCCCTCCACAAACACATAAACAAACACATGCATACATACATGCACACCACAGATACACACATACTATGCACACACATATGTACTCACACGGAGACATGCATACATATACAGACATATATACACAGACACAGACATATAAACACTTGCAGACATATAGACACAGAGGCATACACATTGAGATTTCTATGTTATCTCATTCTTCAGGTTAAGTTACGAAGAATTTCAATTTTTTAGAGGACAACATAAAAACTTGGAGAAAGAGCTTGTTAAGTGTGCTCCCTGGGTCCTCACACATCCTATTTGATAATCTTTATTACACTAGAATTTATTCTCAAGTTTATGTCTGACATGCAATTTCACATTTCCACAAATGTCTTCTAAAGAAAATTGAATACTGGTGGTTATTAAACAAGTTTGTGAAATGATCAGTGGAAAAAAATTTAACAGTATAAATCTTTCAATATGCAAATGAAAACATGGTTGTAGAGATGGGCTTGTGAAAGAACTGATTCCAGTCTAGTACTCCATGAAAGCTTCTGGTAAACATTCATGTCAACTTACGTTTGCCATCCCTCAGTGGCAAACTGTTGATGCTCCTCTTCACACTGAGATCTGTCACTGTCTTTGCACATAAGCTATGCACTTTGGGCTCCCTCATTCAATTATGTTTTAAATATAATATTCTTTGTAAACCAGAAGATGATGAGTCATGTGATATATTACCAATTTGATTAAGGACTAATAATTTAAAGACTTAATACACATTTCCAACATTTAGTGGCAAAAGCTTAATTTGTAATTCTTGATAATTTCTGAGTGTTAGTATTTCAGCTTGTTATATTTAATGTTTTCTAATTGGTTCATTTGGTTAAATCTCACCTTCTCTAAAACACTATATCTTAAGAAGAAGTTAATTTATTAATGTTGTCTTTAGTATTCAGCAGAAGACAATGTTCTTGGTTTGAAGTAGAAGCAGTGGAACAGGTAAGTAAGGATGAGTGAACATTTAGGAGCCCATGCTGAAAACTAAGGAATTCAGAACTTTAGAATTTAGTCAGGAGGTTATAAAGCTCCCATTCTAGCTAATCAGCCGAGAAAACTCTAACACAATAGTGATTTCAAAGTGTGCAGTGCGTCTCAGAAATGTATTTTTAATGCTGTGGAGTGTACTGCATGCATTACATCCTGAAGGGTTTCACTGCTCCTAGATAGTCTCAAATTGGCAAGTGGGCTTTTCTCTCTGTAATAGCTTAAAATATTGCCAAAGAGTAGGGTCTTTTTAACTACCAAGGTCTTCCATATTTCTCTTGAAAGGGTAGCCTTTGTGCTCTATGTATGCAAGAAAACATTTGTGTTTTGAACATGTCAGCGTGAACTGCCTGTCTCTCCCTCTCTCTCCCTCTCACTCCCTCTCTCTCCCCCTGTATACTTTTATACAGATAAAGAATTATGTATAGTAGAATCTTACAGGGAGCCTTAACTTTCCACATGGCTACCTTTGAAGTATACATTTTCAATGTGAATGGACTTACATTCATCTAAGTACTCTAATAAACAGCTTAAATTGTGACTATAATTTAAAAGAGTGGCTTACAAATATTCTTTAAGGAAACTGGCTGATTTTTTAATGGCCTCAAAATACCACAGCTAAGTGAGAACCATGCTTTCTTTCTCTCCTGATTTTATCTCAAGGAAAGGCTCTGCTGCTATGGCTGGAGTTTGCCATCTCCACTGTGAAGGCACCAATGTGACCACACTACAGGTGGTGCTTTAGTTCACCAAGAGGGACTTAACCTATGTTGTGTGGAAACACAAAGCTCTGTTACTGCTTTAGCTTTTTCTTCATTTTAATTTGGATGCTTCCAGGCTTTCACCACAGACAAGATTGAGAGTTAAAGTTTAAATGAGAATTTAAGGACAACTGATCTGCTCATCCACATTTATTGGTATTTCTACATGAACAGCTTTGTAAAAGGGACTTCTGCATGTAATTTTAGTTTAGGTCATCACAAACTGCAAGTGAACAGAAGGGAAATGGGCTGGCAGAAGAAACTGGAGACTGCTTCACTTGGACTGCAACCCCCACTCCCAGAGGAGGGGTGTGGATACGTAGAGGAATGAGTAATGTCTGAGAATAGAAACTCTGCAATCTCACCCTATCCTATGGCTTTATTTGGAGGTTTTGTGAGAGCTTATTCCAGAGAGAAGCCCTTCTAATTCACACATCAAATGTGGCTTTTGTGTATATTTAAAGGAACCCACTGAATCAAATGAGCTGACATGCTCACAGCTGAACTTCACTACTTTAGACCTGTCAGTATTACAGAACCCCCTTCTCTTCCTTCCTTCCTTTCTTCCTTCCTTTCTTTCTTTCTTTCTTTCTTTCTTTCTTTCTTTCTTTCTTTCTTTCTTTCTTTGTTTTTCTTCTTCCTCTTCTTCCTCCTCCTCTTCTTCTTCTTCTTCTTCTTCTTCTTCTTCTTTTTAATATAGAAATAGAGTTTATTTAAGGCATGGGGAGGGGAGTTAAGAGGGTAGTAGAGGCAGAGAAAGGCAGAGAGAAGGAGAGAATAGAAAAGTAGAGGAGTGGAGGCCGACATGACCACGTGGAGAAAGGGGGGAAGGGAATGGGGAGAGGCAAGAGAAGTAAGAGAGAGGCACAAGATAAGAGCTTTCTTTTCTTTTTTTAAAGAACACCTTTCTTACCAGTCATGCTTAGTAATTTTTGTTTCCCCATTCCTTGAGGGTCTTACACACACACACACACACACACACACACACACACACACACACACACAAACACACACACACTCATGCTATTTGCTGATCTATTATAAAGGAAAACACACTGAAGCTGTGATAATTTCTTTTTCCATTTTCAAAATAAATATCCTGGTCAAGGATGTGGTAACCTTTCCTTTTGCATATAACTTCTCAGTTTTAAAAATTCCTTTTTAAAATCTTAATGTTCACCTTATATTCCTTGTATGTCTCCAGACCCACTATTTTATGGTTTCCCTAAGCAGAGAGACAGAGGGAGGGGGAGAGAGAGAGAGAGAGAGAGAGAGAGAGAGAGAGAGAGAGAGAAGTTTGCAGATGGTCCATGTAAGTGGGTTAGATCTGCTTGTTATAATAGCAAAAAAAAAGAGTAACATATTAGCTAAAGGTGGACAAACTTCTTACTAGTTAATGGCACACAGTAATTCTACCCGATTCCCATGTCAGTTCAATCTCATGTGATCAATGCTGTGACAATTTAACTTCTGGAGCACAGGCTGTCAAACGCCCAAAGAATTCACAACCTCCTCTGTCCTTCACCAAGATCCTGTATAGCCTGCTGTCCTGCTTCCTATTCTCCATAATTTATCTATCAATGCTGTTCACAGATCTATATTTGAAATATTTGAACCAGGGTTAACCAGCCTCATCGGGGAGTAAATTACAGTGAAAAGGACCATGTTATGCCAATTATGCAAAGACCCATCTCTGTCTCCCTTTCTCAAGTGTCTTTTTGAGAAAATACAGATGAATGTCAAAAATACCTTTATACATATTAGTGATAATTAGTAATAATATACAACAGTGTCCTAGAGGGTACATCTTCTCTTAATGTGTAATCAGAGAAAATTTATACTAGTGTGCAGAAACTTCAAATGCATGGAAAACATATTCAATATCGATCAATCCCTGCAGCAGCATGGAAACTGTTACCTAGCTACTGATCTTACCTCACAACCAGCCCAAGCTGTAAAATGACCATTGAGCATCATTGTATCTATCTCCCTCACCCTCCTAGTACTGTACTGCTGTTGGCAGAAGTGGGGAAAGCCTGGATCCTCAAGCTGAAACAATGTTGACTATAGTAGATGTTGAAATTAACAACTACCTGGATTCTGCCACTCTCACACATATAAGCATATCTTCTTTCTCTTCCTCTGAATTACATAAAGCCAAACTATTACATTTTTTCCTTTGGGTACTGGTTCTCCTGTCACTGATAAATAAAGCTCATGATCCAATCTCATTCTCACTATAGAGTACATCACTTAGTCATCTTGGCTTCACAGAATGAATTAGGTAGTGTTCCTTCAGTTTCTATTTTATGGAATAGTTTGAGGAATATTGGTACCAGGTCTTCATTGAATATCTGGTAGAATTCTACACTAAATCCATCTGGCCCCGGGGTTTTTTGAGGGGGGAGGTTTTTAGTATCCAAATTAACAAAATCACAAATGAAAAGGGAGACATAACAAGAGAAACATAGGAAATTGAAAGAATAATCAGATGCTATTATGAAGCCTATACTCAACACAACTGGAAAATCTAGATGAAATGGATGGTTTTCTAGATACATACCACATACCAAAGTTAAATCAAGAGCAGATAAACTATCTAAACAAGCCCATATCCCATAAGGAAATAGAAGAAGTCATTAAAAACCTGCTTTTCGTTTTTAGGAGAAGCTTGGTTCCAAATGGGAGAACTTGTGACTAAGTTGATTTGCACTCTGGAGTGGGACTGTTCTATTCAGGTGGACTGCCATGATGTAACTGTATATGAATGTAGGGACCACAAATGACTATGTTGTGAATTTATGTAGGCAAACATCAAAAGACATTGTTAGTATCTACAGAAGGAAAATAATTAGTAAATCCACAAAGGTTGTGGATTTTATCACAACCATCAGTCTGATTTTAAGACTAACCCTATGTTTCATTGAAGACAGTCTCATAATGGGTTTTTCATATGTTAAACATGAGAGACAATGTTGGTTATTACTAAGAATTGTGCGTACTTTCATGGTGTCAGAGGGTATTTGTTTTTTCCTGCTCATGCGCAGGTGAAACTTTCCTTGGTCCTCTTTTCCAGGGCAGATAGTCAGCCTCTCCTCCACAATTGTACTCAAATTTTGAAAAGGCCAGTGGCATATGAAATCTCAGATCCTGTACAGGCCAGTGGCATGCAAACCCCCAGTATGTTTCTGACTACGCTTATTCAAGACCATAAATTTCCAATACAATCCTTGGCTGGCTATCTAAAGTGACAATCCTATGACCGGTCACTGCTCTGTGCTCTGGAACCCCATCTCTGATAGGAGTTACAGTTCTCTTCTCCTTCCTTTTCCTTCTGGTCGAAGTTCACAGGATTATTCTTTTTATTATTTAGTCATAGGACCACATCTCCATAAGCTTCAGTGACAAGGTAAGGTTGAGTAAATCAGATTTTAAAGTTCATGCATATTAAATATACACTTTAAAAACTTAGTCCTTCCCTGCAATTTTCATGTCTGTTCTGTTTCCTGTCACTGATAATGACCCCAGTGACTGGCTACTCACTGCGATCTGAGAGTGTGCTCCTTTACCTTTGTGAAAAGCATCTTCTTAGATAGTTAAGTTGGGGGGGTCAACAATACTACAGCCTCAATTCGTACACAGACAGTAGACTTTCAGAAATTAAGACATTAGCCATGAGGACTGGCTTTCCTGAGGTTAGATTATGATTGCTCAATTCTGGTCATGGGTTGAACCAGGAATCCCTTCTCATGAGGTTTCTGTGTATAAAAATTACACACCCAACAGACAGACTCAAAGCATTATGCTAACCTATGAAGGAAGCTAAAATTTATTCAAAATTCATTTTATGTATGTAAATAACATATTTTCAGTTTGCTTATTTTTACCTTACATAAATACACAGAAATATACAAAAACAAATTAATTTCTGAAGAAAAGATACATTGTGTCCATTATTTCTCCTTTATTTTGAACACTTCATTATTTTTAATTCCATAAAAATAAGCTTATTTTATTTAATCATCAACTAGAAATGAAAACAGGTGTATTTGGTATGATTCTATATTATTATGCAAATCAAAGTCAAATTGTATTTATTTTCTTTAATAACATTGATAACAGATGTGCTCTTCGATGTGAACCAAACCCTCTGACATTTTTTCTAATTTGAATAACAAAATAAAGTTACCTTGCTCATATTGTCCTGACTTGAGTCTATTTCTTGTTTCCTTACTAAACAAACCACACAAAGCATTTTTATGAGAACTTCAGCAAATTAACAGCAACTGCTATTAGCTCATCAGCACTAACTTATGCTGGTATATCCTGACCTCAGCAATACTCATGTTTTTCACTGTGTCTTCTGTGATGTTTTTACAATACTCTCTAACTTTTTTAAATTATGTATTAAGCACTTGTGGGATTATCTTAGACTACATTGATATCCTCATTTTACCAGCCTTAGCATTCATTTGTCTTTCCCTCTCATTCCTGATGTGTTTCTTACTTAAATTTCTATTGTCAGAAATATGTTTCTCTTCACCATTTATTCAATTTAAAATATTTTTCTTTCTTGAATTACTGCTATCCTTGTCTAGATAATAGAAATTAATCATAATGGAAATGCTACTTGCCTTCTAGCAGCTTCTTATGAGATTTGAACTTTGTGGGTGTCTTAGCAATAGACACTTGGTTTTGGTTCTGTCTTCATGTTCTCCTGAATGATACTGATTGCTATTCTCATCTTACCTGGACTTCCATATTTCTATCTGCATGGAGTTCTTCTCTAACCTCTCTTTCCTGGATCTTGATCATACCACCAGCTCTATTGTTTAGGTGCTTATAGTTTTCTTTACTAAACTAGCTGTGATTTCCTTCTAATCTGGGGACCCAGAGTACAGCTTTCTGGGGTTGGTAATGGCCTATACTGTTCTAGAACTACTTGTTCTCTTGGTACCCCTGTTCAAACATCACAAGCATGATTCTATAACCATCCTTGCTTCACTGTTTGTATCAAGAGATCTCACTGATATAAATAAGTAATCTGTGCTGGTAATGAACTATGCAGCATTGCTAATAATGACTTTTGTAATAGAAAATAACTGCCTCAAGACTCTGAGAACAAAACCAATTCAGTTCAAAGGAATATGACTACATTTATTGTGTTCAATTTACCTAAGCATTAAAATGTAAGATGATATAAACTATATAGAAGATGTATAACTAGATGTATTATTAGAATGAATTTAAGTTGTGGAAGGTAAAACTAATAGAAATGACACTAATGGAAATGTTAGTCTTTCTTACATAAAAAGATTCAAAAGTGGGTAGTACAGTGTGTAAACTAAGTGGTGGCATGTCCTTCTAGTATCTTTCTGGTTCAACTTGGACTCAACTTCCCTGACACAGATAATAATTTTCTTTTATCTAGACCCTTCGTATACACACACACACACACACACACACACACACGCACACACACACACAACTATCTATCTATCTATCTATCTATCTATCTATCTCCATCTCATGACTTTGAACATGAGTTTTATAGATGACAAAAAATGATGTTGTAATATCAAAATGTTGGACATCCCTCTAAAACACTTTCATTCAAATTTTAAATACTAAATTTTCCTGGTTTTCAATTTGAATTATGTTAGGCATTGCTTGTTTTATTAGCAGGAAGCAAGAAAATAGGACTCCCTTTCAAATCTCTCTAAAAAGTAGTAGCTAGTACCTTACATAGTTTATTGGTCTATATGGAGAACAATGTGTGCAATATGGGCATAGTGTGTGTATATGTCTGTTCAAAACTTTGATTCTATACAACATTTCTTTTAATCTGCTGTAACTTAGAAATATTTTTAAATATCTTTTGTGAATTTTTATAGGTATGAAATGTATTTTGATCATTTCTGTTCCTCCAACCTGCACCAAACCTACCTCCCTATCAAGTCACAAGTCATCTTCTCACCCTCATGTTTCCTTTGTTAACTCTCTGAGTCCAATTAGTAATGTCATAGTATGTATGGATGTAGGATGATCCTCTGGAGCACTGGAATCCTATTAAGGGCCACATACTTAAATTGATGCTTCCTCCATTGACAACCATCAATAGCCAATAGTGTCTTAGCTAGAAAGGGGGTTTGTTTAGCCAGTCTTCCAATAATGGCATCTTTTTAAAATTTACTTTTTAATTTCTAGAAAATATATACTTCAGTGACTTTCCATATTTATCCCATAGTACCCAATAAATGTTCATGAGGGAAAATTAGTTTGAACTCTTCGTCATTTAAACACAATTTTATGAGTGTCTTCCATTCCTAGATTTATTGATAGAGAAGATTTTTCCCTCAGAAATTGAAGGCAGTAGTTTGGTCTTGTTCAGCTTTCAATTCATGCTAAGTGGTGAGGTTTATTTTTCAGTCCAGGTTGTTTGATCTTTTAGTTCCTTGCTGTAAATCATTTCTTTCCACTTTCATTTTAATTGACTTTTTGAGTTAAGTATCAATACACTAGTTTCCTATTATTTTTAAAGAAACATTTGATTTTTGCTTTGTTTTCTCAACATCATTTCAATATTTCTGTTACTAATTTTATTATTGTACAAGGTTTTAGTTTCTTCCTTATTCTCTGAATGCTAGCTTCACAATTGTAGTGTAATTTGATTTTTAGACTTTAAGATAAGATCTATCATTTCATGTCAAATTTTTATTTAACTCTTTTCATAATATGCTTCTTAATTTCATTTTTCCTTCTTGGATTATTTTGAGTACATTCATTGCTTCACAGTTCCCTACAAATATCGGTGATCTTTGTCTGTCAATAACATTACAAAGCAGGCTATAAACAACTGCTATGAATGTATGCTGTGTTCAAACTTATTTAAATTATTAGTAAACAGTTCTTCTAAGTTGAATCTGCAGTTTTCTATTTTACCATAAGTTGGTGTCTTTATTAGGGTTTCATTGCTGCGAAGAGACACCGTGATGAGGACAACTCTGATAAAGGATAACTTTTAATTGTGGCTGGTTTTCAGTTTCAAAGGTTCAGTCCATTTTCATCATGGTGGGAAACATGGCAAAATCCAGATAGGCATGGTGCTGGAGTAGGAGCTGAGAATTCTGCATCTTGATCCTAAGGCAGTTGACAATGTTCTGCAGGTAGCCAGGAGGAGGCTCTCTTCTGCTCTGGGAGGAGCTTGAGCATAGGACACCAAAACCTACCCCCACAATGATATACTTCCTCCAATAAGGTGATACCTACTACAACAAGGTAACCCATGGGCCCATGCATATTCAAACCACCACAGTTGGTTTACTCTTTAAAATAATAATTATTATTATCTGGCCATAGATTAAAGGAATAGGGGCTAGAAAAAATTGTGGCTAACATTATGTGTGATAGTACATACATTTGGCATATCATTCACTACCTTGATCTCTGGTATCCAGGAAGATGTTCAAGATTTGCCCTCATCTGTCCAAATTGTATCAGATTCAGAATTTCAATAATTAGATTAACAAGGCAAATAACTGAGTTCTTTAAAAAGGTAGAGCAAATGCCAATATCTAGTTATCAGATTTGAGTTAAAATGTTGGAGGTAGCATGACTATAGAAAGTATACTTTCCACCAACATTTGATATTCAAGTTTATTTCAAAGTAGTAGATTCAAAGGAATTTTACAGTCCTTTTGAAACCATTCATATATCTACAGGAAAAAAGGATGGTTGCTTTGATTGATATGTTAAAGGCAACCATCTTTATTTTTTATGTATTAATTTATTGTATTAATTGTATGTATTAATGTTTTTGTTATGGTGATTTGCATATTTCAAAATTAATATTTAATGAACTATTACTACCTTCCTTTCATTGTTTGTTCAGTCAGGTACATTTTTAAAAAACAGTGCATTTCATTTTAGTTGTTTCCAGAGATCAGAGAAATATGGTACTTTTCAACACTTATAACAGAAATATTGTTTTGTTTTATATATAATTACTCCATTATGGTTTTTATAAAAATAGCAATAAATATATTTTTTAACTTTCAACTGAATTTCCCACCAATATATTCCTAGAACAACACAAAGTCCTAGTGTTTTTCTCTTGTGATTGTTTTTAAATTTATTTTTAGGTTTTATTTAAAAAATGAAATGTATCATGCAATATATCTTGATTATAATTTTCTCTCCCTCTTTTTCTTGAAGCACTTCCCCAGCATCCCTTTGTCCAGATCCACTCCCTTTCTGTCTTGCATTAGAAAGGAACAGGAATCTGAGAGTTAACAACCAAACATGACAAAATAAAATAAAATTTAAATATGAAACTAAAACTACTTTATTGAAGTTGGATGCAGCAACCCAACAAGAGCTAGAGACCCACTCATTGTTACCGTCAGAAGTCTTGTAAAAATACTAAGCTAATAGGTATAATTTATACACATAGGGCCTGGTGTAGACCCATGTAGTCTTTGTACTTCCAGCTTTAGTCTCTGTGAACTCATGAATGCCTTGCGTATTTGATTCAGAGAGCCCTCCATCCTCTCTTGCTCTTACATTCTTTCTGTCTCTTTTCCCACAGGATTCCCCGAGCACCAAAAGGAGGGATCCTTTTTAGATACTCTCTGCTCATAATGTTTATCTGTGGGTCTCTACATTTGTTTCCATCTGTGATCAGAAGAAGCTCCTCTGATGATGGTATTTATTTATGAGTATAGTAAAATATCATTAGGAATCATTTTATTGATTTTTGTTTAGACTAGTACTGTTTGATTTTACCTTAGGTCTTTGGGCTATCTAGGCTCTTGTTCTTAGGTCTCAAAGCAATGTAAAATGTGGGTTCCTTCTTAGGCAGTAGGTCTTAGGTCAAATCAGACGTTTCTTGGCTACACCCAAAAATTATGTTCCACTATTGCCCTAGCATATTGTGCATGCAGAACAGGTCTAAAGTTTTGTGGTTGTGTCATTATCCATATTTCTCTGTTCCATAAGCCTGCAGAGGATGTTCTCACACTGAAGAAGCTAGAACACAGAGCAGATGGTTCCATGTAGTCAACAGCTCTACTTTTCTAAGTTCAACAAGTTCTATATATGTTGTCCTCAGCAATTGGACCCTGAGGTCAGTTTGAAGAAAGCAATATTTCATCTTCTCAATATCCTCGGTTCTTTGGAGATTTCCATGGGAAGCCATTTGGCCAACAACTCAACTGAATTTAACATAGTCTCAAATCTGCAAGTTTCTCTTGGCTACAACAGAAGGCCAGTTAAGACGCCATATCCCCCATTATTAGGAGTCCTCATTAAGATTGCTTCATAGATTCCATGAATTTTCCATTGCACCTGGCTCGAAACTACTCTTAAAATGTTCCTCCAATTCTACATATCTTTCCCTGTGCCCTCTTGCTATACCACATCTTCCTTTTAACCCGACTGATCCCCTCCCCCCATACTCATCAACCCAGTCTGCCTGCATTTTCAAAGGGAATACAATAAATTGTTCTAAAAAATACCACCTCTTTGCCTAACTTCTTTGGGTCTAAAAATTGTACCTTGGTTACCATTTACTTAATGTCTAATATTCTCTAAGTGAAGATATACTATAGGTATCATTCTGGGTCTGCATTACATCATTCATATGTCTTTTTCTACTTCTATCCATTTGTCTAGAAATTTCATGATGTTCTTTTTAACAGCTGAGTATTATTCCACTGTGTAAATGTACCATGAATTACTTCCATTCTTCTTCAGAGGGACACTGAGATTTTGTTCCAGTTTATGGCTCTTAAGAATAAAGCTTCAATGAATCTCAGCTGCATGGCTGAGAGTGTGTCCTTATGATAAAATGAAGCTTTCTTTGGGTGTATACTGAAGACTGGTCTTGAGACAGATTGATTCCTGCCTTTAGAGGAACTTCCATATTGGTTTCCACAGTGACTGCACAAGATTTTATTCTCATCAGCAATTGAGGAGTATTCCTCTTGGTTCATATCCTCTCCAGCATGGATTGTCGTTATGTTACTGATTTTAGCCATTTTGATAGGTATAAGATAGAATTTCAAAGTAGTTTTGATTTGTATTGCCTGATGGCTAAGAACATTGAAGATTTCATTAAGTGTTTGTTATTTGAGATTTCTCTATTGAGTATAATCAGTTTAGATGATTTCTTCTATTTGTAAATTGATTTATTTTTTGATATCAGTTTTTTGAGTTTTGTATATACCTGGATATTAGTCCCTCATCAAATGTAAAGTTAGTAAAAAATTTTTTTTCCATTTTGTAAGGTGCTGTTTTGTCCAATTTTCTTATAGAACATTTTCAGTTTCATGAGGCCCAATATATTCACTATTGATCTAAAGGCATGTACTATTGGTGTTTTATTTAGAGAGTCATCTCCTATACTAATGTTCAAGGTTATTCCTTACTTTTTTCTCTATCGTGCTCAGAGTATCTAATTTTATTGAGGTCTTTGATCCACTTGGACATGAGTTTTGTGCAAGGTAAAAAATATGGACTTATTTCTTATTTGCATTCTTATACATGCAAACATACAGTTTGCCCAGAACCATTTGTTGAAGAAGCCATCCTTTTTCCAATGTGCATTTCTGGCTTCTTTATCA
Organism: Rhynchomys soricoides; assembly: GCA_019843965.1. Lineage (NCBI taxonomy): Eukaryota > Metazoa > Chordata > Mammalia > Rodentia > Muridae > Rhynchomys > Rhynchomys soricoides. The sequence continues at coordinate 2,031,266 of JADRCH010000030.1, forward strand.
AAAATCAACTAGACAGAGGACTGTGGATTTATATTTGGATATTGAACTGATCAATATATCTGTTTTTATGCTAATACTATGTAGTTTTTATTACTATAAATCAGTCATTGATAGTAATTTCTTCATCAGTTCTTTTACTGTTCAGAATTGATTTAGTTGTCATGTTTTTTTCCATATGAATTTAGAATTTTCCTTTCATGTGCTATAAAAATGTGTTGGAATTTTGCTGAAACTGCATTGAATCGGTAGATTTCTTTTGGTAAGATAGCAATTTCTACTCTGTAAATCTTATTGATACATGAGCATCAGAGATCTTTCAATGTTCTTATTTCTTTCATTTTTTCAAAGACTTAAAGTTTTTGTCACAAAGTCTTTTACTTGTTTACTTAAAGTCACCACACGATATTTTATATTATTTGAGGCTATTGTTAAAGGTGTTCTTTCTATGATTTCTTTCTCAGCCCACTTTTATTTGTACACAGGAGGGCTATTGACTTTTTTAGTTAAACTTGTATCCATCCACTTTTCAGAAATTGTTTATTAGTTGTAGTAGTTCCTTGGTGTAATTCTCAAGGTCACTTATTTGAAATATTATATTTTCTTCAAATAAGGATACCTTGACTTCTTCCTTTACAATCTGTATCCCCTTGATCTCTTTTAGTTGTCATTTTGCTCTAGATAAAGCTTTATTAACTATATTGAATAAAAATGGACAAAGCGGACAGCTTTATCTTGTTCCTGAATTTAGTGGAATTTATTAAGTTTTTGTCCTTTTAATTTAATGTTGGATATAGTCTTGTTGCCATTATTAAGTTTAGATATGTCTCTTTGTTTGCTCTTTTTATTGTTAATATCCAACTTTAATCACTGGGATTCACTGATGGTCGGATATGATATAGTGTGACATTTCAGTTTCCATATATCTGTTGAGATTTGATTTTTACTTAAGTATGTGATAAGTTTTTGGAGAAAGTTCTATGAGGTTAAGATTAGAAGGAATACTCTCTCTCTCTCTTTCTCTCTCTCTCTCTCACTCACTCTCATACCGCAGTGACTTTATTTAAATAGTATGATCAACAGTAGGTTACAATGCCTAAATTATTCACCTAATATCACTCTGTGTCCAGAAAAAAATTCACCGAAAAAGATGCCTGTGACCTCAAAAGGTATGGAAACTTCTATCCATAAGCAGCCAAGCAGTGGACATCAAAAGCATCAATCTAATCCAGTGAACATCAGCAGTGTCCAAGAAATCCAGTGGACATTTCATCCAGTAATTTTGAAACTCAGACTCTACATGTTGAAGATCACTCCCCAAGACTGCTACCTCATTACTGCCATGTGCATTAAGAAGGCAGTCAGGAGACCCGGCTTGTTTTTACTTATCTACTGCCTGCAAAATGCAATTTCCATAGCTCTGTCCTTGCACTTGACTTATCTATTTGAGTGGTTCACAAATTCAGGAAAATTCTTACAGTTAACCGTTTACTGTGCATTATTACAAAGAATATAGATAAAAAGAATCACAAGTGAGGTATGGGAGAAGGGATAGTGTTGCAATGGCTTTCCTCAGTGTTCTCTCTCCAAGACCCTCCACATGCTCATGGATCTAGAAGATCTCTAAATCTTTTAGAAACAGAGTCCCATAGGCCAGATCGATAATAGGCTGAGTGTGAAGACTTAGTAATGCCTGTGTGTATCTAATCTTTTTCATTTCTTTCTCCTGGGGATGAGGCAGGACCCCTCTGAAATGAACAGTGTCTTATAGCCTACTGTCAGACAGAGGAAGTCACTGTAAAAAGGTTATGTTAAATTTTGATGAAATGTGTTTACCTTTCACCTCTGCAATCTCAAACAATAAAATTTATGAAAATATTATGGCCAAATAAAAGAGCTTTAGGCACCTGTTCTATAAGTTAGCCATTTGTTTGTTTGCTTGTTTACTGATTTGTTTGGGACAGGGTCTCATGGAGTAGCCCTGGTTGGCCTGGAACTTACTATGTAGACCAGGATACCTGGATAGCTTTCTTCTTTGTTTGTTAGTTTCTTTCTTTCTTTCTTTTTATTGGATATTTTCTTTATTTACATTTCAAATGTTATCCCCTTTCCCAGTTACCCTCCAGAACCTGCTAATACTTTCCCTCTCCTTCTATGAGCACCGGAACCCACCCACTCCTCCCTCTTCATCCTGGCATTCCCTTACACTGGGGCATCAAGCCTTCACAGGACCAAGGACCTCCCCTCTGTTTGATGCCACACAATGCCATCCTTTACTACATATGTGGCAAAAGCCATGGTTCCCTCCATGTGTACTTTTTGGTTAGGGGTCCAGGACCTGGGAGCTCAAGGAGGTCTGGCCAATTGACACTGTTGCTCCCTCCATGGGGCTGCAAACCCCCTCAGCTCCTCCATTCCCATCTCCAACTCCTCCATCAGGAACCTCGTGCTCAATCCAATGATTGGCTGCAAGCATGCACCTCTGTATTTGTCAGGCTCTGAAGACCCTCTCAGGAGACAGCCATATCAGGCTTCTGTCAGCAAGCACCTCCCAGCATCCACAATAGCATTTGGGTTTGGTGACTGTATATGGGATGGATACCCAGGTGGGGCAGACTCTGGATAACCTTTCTTTAAGGCTCAGCTCTACACTTTGCCTCCATATTTCCTCATGTGAGTATTTTGTTCCACCTTCTAAGAAACACTGAAGCATCCACACTTTGGTCTTCCTACTTCTTGGGCTTCATACCATCAATGAATTGAATCTTGGGTATTCTGAACTTTTGGGCAGATTCACTTATCAGTACTGATTCACTTATCAGTAAGTGCATATCTTGTGTGTTCTTTTGTGACTGAGTTACCTCACCAGAGATAATATTTTCAAGTTTAAGACATTTGCCTGCAAACTTCACGAAAACATTGTTTTTAATAGCTGAGTAGTATTCCATTGTGTAAATCTACCACATTTTCTGTATCCATTCCACTGTTGAGGCAAATCTGGGTTGTTTCCAAGTTCTGGTTATTATAAACATGGCTGCTATGAACATAGAGGAGCATGCTTCCTTATTACATGTTGGGGCATCTTCTGGGTATATGCCCAGGAGCGGTATAGCTGGGTCCTCAGTTAGTACTGTGTCCAATTTTCTGCAGAACTGCCAAACTGATTTCCAGAGTAATTGTACCAGCTTGCAATCCCACCAACAATGGAGGAGTGTTCCACTTTCTCCACATACTTGCCAGCATCAGATGTCACCTGAGTTTTTGATCTAAGCCATTCTGACAGGGGTAAGGAGGAATCTCAGGGTTGTTTTGATTTGCATTTCCCTGATGTCTAAGCATGCTGAATATTTCTATAGTTGCTAATTGGACATTCAAGGTTCCTCAGTTGAGAATTCTCACTTTAGCTCTGTTCCATATTTTGTAATCGGGTTATTTGGTTCTCTGGAGTCTAACTTCTTGAGATCTTTGTATATATTGGATATTAGCCCTCTATCAGAAGTGGGATTGATAAAGATCTTTTTCCAATCTATTGGTTGCCATTTGGTCCTACTGACAGTGTCCTTTGCCTTACAGAAGCTTTGCAATTTTATGAGGTCCCATTTGTCTATTGTTGATTTTAGAGCATAAGCCACTGGTGTTCTGTTCAAGAAATTTTCCCCTGTGTTTCAGGCTTTTCCCCACTTTCTCTTCTATTAGATTCAATGTATCTGGTTTTACGTGGAGGCCTTTGATCCACATGGAATTGAGTTTTGTACAGGGAGATAGAATGAATCAATTTGCATTCTTCTACATGTTGACTGCCAGATGAACCTGCATCATTTGTTGAATAAGCTGTCTTTTTTCCACTGGATGGTTTTAGCTTCTTTGTCAAAGATCAAGTGACTAAAGGTGTGTGGCTTCATTTCTGGTTCTTCAATTCTATTCTATTGATCTACCTGCCTGTCACTGCATCAATACCATTCAGTTTTTATCCCTATTGCTATGTAGTACAACTTGAGGTCAGGGAAGCTGATTCACCCCAATGTTCTTTTATTGTTGAGAATAGTTTTTGCTATCCTGGGTATATCGTTATTCCATATGAATTTGAGAATTGCTCTTTCTAATTCTATGAAAAATTTAGTTGGAATTTCGATGGGGATTGGATTGAATTTGCAGATTGTTTTTGGCAAGATGAACATTTTTATTATATTAGTCCTGCCCATCCACGAACATGGGAGATCTTTCCATCTTCTGAGGTCTTCTTCAACTTCTTTCTACAGAGACTTGTAGTTCTTGTCCAAGATATTTCACTTGTTGGGTTAGATTCATCCCAAGATATTTTATATTGTTTGTGACAATTGTGAAGGGTGTCATTTCCTTAATTTCTTTCTCAGGCCATTCATACTTTGATTATAAAAAGGCTACAGACTTGAGTTAATTTTATATTCATCCACTTTGCTGAAGTTGTTTATCAGTTGTAGGAGTTCTCTGGTGGCATTTTTGTGATCACTGCAAACAGTGATATTTTGAGTTCTTCCTCTCTAATTTGTATCTATTTGTCCTTTTGTTGTCTAATTGCTCTAGTTAGGACTTCAATTATTATATTGTTTAAGTAGTTGCAGAGTGGGCAACCTTATCTAGGCCCTGATTTTTATGAGATTGCTTGACGTTTCTCTCCATTTAGTTTGATGTTGTCTAAAAGTTTGCTGTATATTGCTTTTACAATATTTAGATTTGGGCATTGAATTCCTGATTTTCCCAAGACTGTTATTACGAAGGATGCTGAATTTTGTTCAATGCCTTTTCAGCATCTAATGAAATGATCAAGTGGTTTTTTTTTTTTTTGGTTTTTTTTTTTTTTTTAGTTTGTTTATATACTGGATTATGCTGATGGATTTCCATATATTAAACCATCCCTGCAACACTGGAATGAAGGTTACTGGATCACGTTGAATGATCTTTTTGATGTGTACTTGTATTCAACTTGCAAGGATTTTATTAAGTATTTTTGCATCAATACTCAAGAGTGAAATTGGTCTGAAGTTCTCTTTCTTTTTTAGGTCTTTTTGTGGTTCTGGTCTTAGCATAACTGTGGCTTCATAGAACAAATTGGGTAATGTTCCTTCTATTTTTATTTTGTGGAATTGTTTGAAGAGTATTGATATTAGGTCTTCTTTGAAGGATTGATAGATTTCTGCACTAAACCCATCTGGTCCTTTTTTTTCTTTTTTGGTTGGGAGACTTTTAATGACTGCTGCTATTTCTTTAGGGATTATGGGACTGCTTAAATTCTCTATTTGATCCTGATTTAACTTTAGTACCTGGTATTTGTCTAGAAAATTGTCCATTTCATCCAGATTTTCTAGTTTTGTTGAGTTTAGGTGTTTGTAATAGAATCTGATGATGTTTTGAATTTCCTCCATTTCTGTTGTTATATCTCCCTTTTCCTTTCTGATTTTGTTAATTTGGATATTGTCATTGTGCCTTCTGCTTAGTCTGTCTATGGGTTTATCTATCTTGTTTATTTTTTCAAAGAACCAGCTCCTTGTTTTGTTGCTTATGTGTATTGTTGTTTTTGTTTCTACTTGGTTAATTTTAGCCCTGACTTTGATTATTTCTGGCCATCTACTCCTCTTGTTTGTATTTCCTTGTGTTTGTTCTGGAGATTTCAGGTGTTCTGTGAAACTGCTAGTGTATGCTTTGTCCAACTTCTTTTTGGATGCAGTCAGAGCGATGAGTTTTCCTCTTAGTACTGCTTTCTTTGTGTCCCCTAAGTTTGGGTATGTTGTGCCTTTACTATCATTAAATTCTAAAAAGTCTTTAATTTCTTTCTTTATTTTTTCCTTGACCCAGTTATTAGAACTGCTACTCCAGCTTTTTTCTTGGGATAATTTGCTTAGAAAAATGTTTTCCAAGCTTTTACTCTGAAAGTAGTTTCTGTCTTTGACACTGACGTGCTTTTCCTGTATGCAGAAAAATGTGGGCCCTGTTTACATATCCAGTCTGTCAGTCTATGTTTTTTTAATTGGGGAATTCAGTCCATTTATGTTAAGCAATATTAAATAAATGTGATTACTGCTTCATGTTATTTTTGATGTTATAGATGGAATTATGTTTGTGTGGCTATGTTCTTTTGAGTTTCTTATAAGAAGACTACTTTCTTGCTTTGCCTATGGTATAATTTTCCTTCTTATGTTGGAGTTTTCTACTGTAGAGTTGGATTTGTGAAAAGATGTTGTGCAAATTTCGTTTTGTCATGAAATATCTTGGTTTCTCCATGCATGGTAATTGAGAATTTTGCCGGGTGTAGTAACCTCGGCCAGCATTTGTATTCTCTTAGGGTCTTTATGACCTCTGCCCATGATCTCCTTTTATACTCTCAGGTGAAAATTTTGGTATAATTCTGATAGGTCTGCCTTTATTTGTTACTTGAGCTTTTTCTCTTACTGCTTTTAATATTCTTTCTTTGTTTTCTGCATTTGGTGTTTTGACTATTGTGTGATAAGAGGAATTTCTTTTCTGGTTCAGTCTATTTGGAGTTCTGTAGGTTTCTTGTATGTTCATATGTATCTCTTTTTTTTTTTTTTTTTTTAGGTTAGGGATGTTTTCTTCTATAATTTTTTGAAGATATTTATTGGCCCTTTAAGTTGGGAAATTTTGTTCTCTTACATACCTATTACCCTTAGGTTTGGTCTTCTCATTGTGTCCTGGATTTCCTGGATGTTTTGGATTAGGAGCGTTTTGCTTTATGTGTTTTGTTTGACTGTTGTGTTAGTGTTTTCTATGATATCTTCTACACGTGAGATTCTCTCTTATGTCTCTTGTGTTTTGTTGGTGATGTTTGCATCTATGACTCCTGATCTCTTTTCTAGGTTTTCAATCTCCAGGGTTGTCTCCCTTTATGATTTTTTATTGTTTCCATTCCCATTTTTAGTTCCTGCATGACTTTATTCATATCTTTATCTGTTTGATTATGTTTTCCTGTAATTCTTTAAGGGATTTTTGTATTTCCCTTTTAAGGGCTTCTACCTGTTGATCAGTGTTCTCCTGTATTTCTTTAGAGAAATTATTTATGTCCTTCTTAAAGTCCTCTATCATCATCATGAGATATGTTTTTAAATCATAGACTTGTTTTTCTGGTGTTTGGGGTATCCATGGCTTGCTGTGGTGGGAGAACTGTGTTCTGACGATGCCAAGTAGCCTTGGTTTTTGTTGCTTATATTCTTGCCCTTGCCTCTTGCCATCTGGTTATTTCTGGTGTTAGCTGGTCTTGCTGTCTCTGGCTGTGGCATATCCCTCTTGTAAACCTGTGTGTCAGTACTCCTGGGAGAGCAGTTCTCTCTGGGAGAAATGTGAGTATGGAGAACTATGGCATAGAGTCAACTCTGAGGTACAGACAGAAACTGGAAGGATCCTGTTCTAGGCTGTTCCTTGGTCCTTATGGACCTGGGTCCCTTGGTCCTTGGGCTTTGGGCAGGTTCCTCTTGGGCCAGGAATTTGGGCAGAAGAAGTAGTCTTACTTGTGCTCTCAGGAGGTCAGCAATCTTGGGAAACCTGCTCTCTCCCAGTGGTATTTGTTTATGGAGTGCTGTGGCACAGGATCAGCTCTTGTTGCAGATGGAAACTGGAAGCATCCTGTCCCAGGCTGCACTTTTGTTCCTGTGACTTGAGGGCTTCTGGTGGATCCCTTTGAGCATAAGTGATGGTTTTACCTGTGCTCACAGGCATGTCCTCACTCCTGGGAGACTACTCCCTCTCGTTAGTGTTTGGGTATGGAGCACTGTGGCATAGGCTCTGGGCACAGATGGAAATGAGAAGGACCCTGTCCCAGGAATATTCATTTTGTTTGGATGATATGTTCTGTAAGTATCTGTTAGGTCCATTTGATTTATAGTTTCTGTTAGCTCCAGTGTTTCACTTGAGTTTTTGTTTAGATGATCTGCTCCTTGGTGAGAGTTAAGTATTGATGATCCCCCTCTCAGTGTGTTCAAGTCGATATCCCTCTTGTAAACCTGTGTGTCAGTACTCCTGGGAGAGCAGTTCTCTCCCAGGAGCAGTTTAAGCTGTAATAGTGTTTCTTTTATAAATGTGGGAACATTGCGTTTGTGCATTGAAGCTAGTAATTGATATGTTATCTTGGTGGACTTTTCTTATGGTTAGTATTGAGTGTTCTTCCTTATCTCTTAGTTTTTGTTTGAAGTCTATTTTGTCAGATATCAAAATGGCTATATGAGCTATACCTTAAGCCCATTTGCTTGAAATATCATTTTCTACCCCATTATCCTGAGGTAATGCCTGTGCTTGATGCTGAGGTGTGTTTCTTGGAAGCAGCAGAGGATGAATACTATTTGTGCATTCATTTTTTAGTCTATGTCATTTTATTGGGTGGACTAAGATCATTGATATTGAGAGATATATCAATATCTAATAGTTGTTGATTCTTGTTATTTTATTGTTTTTGTTGGTGGTGGCTGGTGGTGGTGTGGGTGTGTCTACACACATTCTCTAATCTTTTAGTACTTTTATAGACATCTCCTTTTTTAGGTTAGGAGAATTTCTTCTGTGATTTTGTAAAAACAGAAACAAGCAAAAAGACAGTTTTCGAGTCTTTGAACTGTGATTTTGTTTATTTGTTTGTTTGTTTGACCTTTCTCTGTACCTATTACTCTTAGTTTTTTGGCTGGTTGGTTGGTTTTGCTTTTTTTTTTTTTTTTTTTGCATTCCAGATTTCCTGAATATTTGTGTGGGAAGATTTTTAGATTTAAAATTATCTTTTACAGATATATCTATGTCTTCTATTGTATCTTCAATGCCTGAGATTCTCTCTTTCATTTCTTGCATTCGGGTGGTGAAGTTTACTTTTGTCTTGATCTTATTCCTAATGTTTTGTTGTTAGTGCCAGAATTCCATCAATTTGGGTTTTCCTTATTGATATGTTTTCAATGTCAGCTCTTGAACAATTTTATTTATTTATTTACATGGTGTTTTCCTGAAACAAAATTAAGGGATTTATTTTCTCTTTAAGGATGTGCTGTTTTAAGATCCCTTACTTATGCTTCCAGAATATTAGAATGGTCAGGGGTTGCTGTAGTATAATAACTAGGCTCTGGTAGAGACATTGCTTTGGATATTGTCAATTGTGTTAACATGGTAGCATCTCCACATATGTATTTGAATGATTGAAGGTATAAGTTCTGAGTCCTTTCTTTGATGGGTGGTGTTTTGTTCCTTGGTTACTTCTCTTAGTTTTCAAAGTGTGATGGGTCTGTATTATCTGTTTTCCTGGTCTGTTCAGCTTATGTGTTCAAAAGGAATGGTTGTTAGGATGCAGATAATTAATATGGGTTCAAGGAAGAACATGAGAAGAGATCATTTTGATCCCTTAGAAATGGGGGCAGTGAGGAAAGAGAGACCACAACAGGTTTTCAGTTACAGAGTGTGGAATGAAGCCTGGGAGTATTGAATTTCAGGAGCAATATGAGAGGTATGGCTCTGCCTTTAGGCTACTTGTTGCCCTGAGATATGTGGCCTTTGTGTTAGCTGGGTGTTCCTGCCGAAGTTGGGGTCTGAGATACAACAATGAGTAGAGAAGGGAGTTTATGAGAAGGTGGTTTATGGAATCCACAAGAGATGTAGGCAGCAACGAGGAAAGGCTATAGCCTATTCTCTTTCCAGTGCTTGGGGCTAGAGTGCAGATTTTGTATAGTGGAACAGGAGAAGTTATGTGGGCAGCCTACCAGGCTCTCTGGAAGGCATCCTTCATTTTTCTTTTAAATTCCTACTGTTCTCTAACAATTTCTCAGTATCAATGTTTTCTGTATAATCATCAACAATCTAATTTATTTGTTGCCCTCTTATTCTTTGGCACACATTGAATTGCTTCTTCAAATCTCTATAAATCAACTTCTACACCTCACTATGAGGAATCCTACTTCTCTGCCTTTTACACTAGTCCCACTAGGATAGTGAGTACACAAATATGGATCTTCTACCTCGGCATATTAACTGACTTTCATAATCATATATGCTTTCATATTAACTATTTTAATTTTTAAAAACATCCCAGTTTTCCTTCCAGTTTCCTTTCTACTCCTAGAGCTGACCTTGTGCCGTAGCTCTCCATACCCTGGCCCCACCACGAATGAGCTGGTCTCCCAAGAGTGGTGAGACCACTACTTCTACTTCAAATTCCTGGCCCAAAAGGGACCCAACCAGAGCCATCAGGACACAGGAACCAAGGAACAGCTGGGGACAGAATCCTTCTGGTTTCCATCTGCACCCTGGAGCTGATCCTGTATCCCTGGTCCCGCAGGGAGAAAGCTGGTGTCCTAGGAATGCTGACACACCTGTGAGCACAGGTAGTACCACCATTTCTGCTCTGAGGTACTCATCCCTCAAATAGGGGCGGAGGCATGCCTAATCTCTGCATATGGTTTCAACAGATTCTCTCTCCTTCCCCTTTGTGGGATATTTCACCTAATGTCGTCTCCTTTTGGTCCTGGGAAGCTCTTGATTTCCTGTCATCTGAAACTTTCTCGTTGCTATCCCAGGTCCCCAGCCCCCATTGCTACACACCTCTGTTCACATTCCTAATTCCTTGTCCATCTCGTCCCTTTCCTCCCATACTTGATTCTTCCCCTTTTCCACACCTTCCTTACTTCTCTTCCTCCAAAGTTCCTACCACCCTTTACTTCCCTTGATTATTTTATTCCCCCTTATAAGTAGCACTGAAGCATCCATTCTTCAGTCTTCCTTCCTGTTGAGCTTCATGTGGTCCATGAGTTGTATCATGGGTATTCAACAATCTTTCCCTAATACACACTTTTCAGTGAGTACATACCTTGTGCGTTCTTTTGTGACTGAGTTTCCACACTCAGGATGATATTTTCTAGATCTACACATTTGATGTTAAAATTTTATGAAATCATTGTTTTTAATAGATGAGTAGTATTAGATTGTGTAAATGTACTACCTTTTCTGTATCCATTCTTCTATTGAGGGATAACTGTGATATTTCCAGCTTCTGGCTATTAGAAATATGACTGCTGTGAACATAGTGGAGAATGTGTCCTTATTTCATGTTGGAGGATCTTGGGTTATATGCCCAGGAGTGGGATAGTTGGGTCCACAGATAGTACTATGTCAAATTTTCTAAGGAACTTCTAGACTGATTTCCAAAGTGGTTTTACCAGCTTGCAATCCCAACAGCAATGGAGGAGTGTTCCTCTTTTTCCACATCCTCCCCAGCATCTGCTGTCAACTACATTTTTTATTTGAGCCAGTCTGACTGACATAAGGTGAAATCTCTGGGTCATATTGATTTGCATATTGCTGGTGACTAAATATGATAAATATTTCTTTAGGTGCTTTTCAGCCATTCAGGTTTCCTCAATTGAGAAATCTCTGCTTAGCTCCATTACCCATTTGTTTGGGTCTCTGGACCCAACTTCTTCAGTTCTTTGTATACTTTGGATATTAGCCCTCTATTGGTTGTAAGACTGGTAAAATTCTTTTCTCAATCTGTTGGTTGCTGTTTTGTCCTATTGACAGTGTCTCTTACAGAAGTCTTACAGAAGCTTTGTAATTTAATGAGGTCTTATTTGTTAATTCTTGATCTTAGAGCAAAGGCAATTGGTGTTCTGTTCAGGAAATTTTCCCCTATGCCCATGTGTTCAATATTTTTTCTTACTTTCTCTTCTATTTGATTTAGTGTATCTGGATTTATGTGGAGGTCCTCGATCCACTTGGACTTGAGCTTTGTACAGGGAGATAAGATTGGATCAATTTGCATTTTTCTACATGTTGACTGCAAGTTGAACCTGCATCATTTGTTGAATAAGCTGTCTTTTTTCCACCTGATGGTTTTAGCTTCACTGCCAAAGATCAAGTGACCATAGGTGTGAGGGTTAATTTCTGGGACTTCAATTCTATTCCATTGATCTACCTGCCTGTCACAGTACCAATATCATACAGGTTTTAATCACTATTGCTCTGTAGTACAGCTTGAATTCAGAGATGGTGTTTGCTCCAGATGTTATTTTATTATTGATAATAGTTTTCACTATTCTTAATTTTTTGTTATTCCAAATGAATTTGAGAATTGCTCTTTCTACCTCTATGAAAAATTGAGTTGGAATTTTGATGGAATTTTGAATCTGTAGGTTGCTTTCAGCAAAATGGCCATTTTTACTATATTAAACCTGCTGATCCCTGGCCATGGGAGCTCTTTTCATCTTCTGAGGTTTTCTCCAATTTCGTTCTTCAGAGATCTTCAGACCTTGTCCTAAAAAATCATTCAATTGTTTGGTTATAGTCACATCAACATATTTTATACTGTTTATGACAATTGTGAAGGGTGTCATTTCCCTAATTTTCTTCTCAGCACATTTATCTCTTAAATATAAACAGGCTACTGATTTGTCTGCATTAATTTTACATGCAGCCCCTTTACTGAAGATTTTATCATCTTCAGAAGTTCTCTGGTGGAATTTTTGGGGTCATAAAATATAGTATCATATCATCTGCAAATAGTGATATTTTGAATTCTTCCTTTCCAATTTGCATCCCCTTTACCTCCTTTTGTTTTCTAATTGCTCTAGCTAGACCTTAAAGTACAATAATGAATAGGTAGGGAGAGAGTGACTGACTCTATCTATGCCTTGATTTTCATGGCATTGCATCAAGTTTCTCTCCATTTAGTTTGATGTTGGTTAATGGTTCGCTGTATATTGCTTTTACTATTTTTAGGTATGGGCATTGAACTCTTGATGCTTTTAAAATAAAGGGATGTTGATTTTTGTCAAATGATTTTTTAGCATCATGTGTTTTTGGTTTTATTGAGTCTGTTTATGTAGTGGATTACTTTGTTGGATTTGTGTATAGTGACACATCCGTGCATCCTTGGGATGAAGCCAACTTGATCATGGTGAGTGATCATTTTGGTGTGTTTTTGGATTTGATTTGCGAGAATTTTCTTGAGTATTTTTCATTGATATTCATAAGCAAAATTGGTCTGAAGTTCTCTTTCTTTGTTGGGTTTTTGTATGGTTTTGGTATCAGCATAACTGTGGCTTCTTAGAACGAATTGTGTAATGTTCCTTCTGTTTATATTTTGTGGAATTGCTTGAAGAGTAGTGGTATTAGGTTTTCTTTGAAGGATTGATAGAATTCTGCAATAAAAGCATCTGGTCTTGGGCTCTTTTTGGTTAGGACACTTTTAGTGACTGCTGCTATTTCTTTAGGGGTTATGGGACTGTTTAGATGCTTTATCTGATCCTGATTTAACTTTGACACCTGGTATCTGTCTATAAAATTTTCCATTTCATCCAGATTTTCCAGTTTTGTTGAGTTTAGGCTTTTGTAGCAGAATCTGATGATTTTTGAATTTCCTCAGTTTCTGTTGTATCTCCCTTTTCCTTTCTGATTTTGTTAATTTGGAAACTGTCTCTGTGCCCTCTGGTTAGTCTGGCTAAGGGTTTATCTATCTTGTTGATTTCCTCAAAGAATGACCTCCTGATTTTCTTGATTCTTTGTATAGTTTGTTTTTATTTTCTACTTAATGTTTTTAGCCCTGAGATTTATTATTTCCTGCCATCTAATCCTCTTAGGTATATTTGCTTCTTGTAGTTCTAGAGTTTTCATGTGTGCTATTCAGCTGCTAGTGTATGCTCTCCTATTTCTTTGTAGAGAAGCACTCAAGAGTTTGCCTTTTAACTCTGCTCTCATAGTGTCTCATAAGTTTGGGTATGTTATACCTTCATTTTCAGTAAATTCTAAAAAGTCTTTAATTTCTTTATTTCTTGACACAGTTATCATTGAGTATTGTTCAGCTTCCAAGTTTATGTGGACTTTCTGTTTTTTTTGTTTTTTTTTTTTTTTAATTTAACTTAATTTTATATATTTATTTTTGCTATTAAAGACCAGCCTTAGTCCTTGCTATTCTGGTAGGATGTAGTAGATGATTTCAGTCTTCTCCAATCTGTTTTGGCTTGTTTTGTGACCGATTACTTGGCCCATCTTGGAGAAGGTACCATGTGGTGTTGAAAAGAAAGTATATTCTTTTATTTTAAGATGAAATGTTCTATAGATATCTGTTAAATCCATTTGTTCCATAACTTCTGTGAATTTCACTGTGTTTATGTTTAGTTTCTGTTTCCATGATCTGTCCATTGATGATAGTGGGGTGTTGAAGTCTCCCACTATTATTGTGTGAGGTGCAATGTATGCTTTGAGTTTTAGTAAAGTTTCTTTTATGAATATGGTAGCCCCTGCATTTGTAACATAGATGCTCAGAATTGGGAGTATCTTTTTATAGATTTTTCCTTTGATGAGAATAAAGTGTCCTTCCTTATCCTTTGGATAATTTTGTGTGGGGCAGTGGTCTGTGACAGGCAGTCTGGCACCTGGTCGAGCACAGGCTTAAACTCTGGGCGACCCATTTAAGCCGGGACTGGAAAATACTTTTGCAATGCTCCCAGGAGGCTCTTGTCTTCTGTCAAACAGCTACAACCCCCCCCACACACACACAGCCTCCTGTACAGAGGCCTGTCATATGAGGTCTGTCATGTACACCCCTCCTCAGGCATGGCCACGCAGCCCCAAGCCATCCCCAGGTTAATGAGACACCTAGAGACTTAGCCACACCACTTCCCAGTTATTATTTTTGCCTTACCTCTCCCATAGATGGCGGGGGAGGGGAGGTTATAATTTCATCCACGCCACTCAACACAATCTCAATAAATGTCTTAGAATTGTGGACTGTCTATTCATCTTGACCCGCGGTGGGAAGAGAGGGATCCAGCCTTCGAATAAGGAGTCACGTCTAATCTTTTGCGGAAGTCTTCAAGCGTCTTAGCACTTCCAGACCATACATTCACCCAAGCCTAAGCAGCTAGACCAGTGCTCAAGCCACCAACTAGGTCCAGGCAGGAAACCCAACTGCACTCCAGCTAGCCAGTCTATTGCACTCAGCATCTATGTCTGCATTACCCCTGGGCTAGAAAACCCACAGACACAGCTGCCAAGCTTTCCCCAGGAACAGACGCCTCCCACACCCATGGGTAGGTTTCCTCAAAGGCTTCCCACAGCCTGACTTACCCTTCAAATGCTTCGCCCTTTCGAGATCTCCCATTTGGAATCCCCCTATGCCCCTGCCCCAGTCTCTATGAGGGTATTTACCCACCCACCAACCAACTCTCGTCTTCCCTCCTTGGCTTTCCCCTATACTGAGGCATATAACACCCTCAGGCCCAAGGGCCTCTCCTCCCCCTGATGGCTAACAAGACTCTCCTCTGCCACATATGTGGCCAGCATCATGGGTCCCTCCATGTGTATTCTTCGGTTGGTGATCCAGTCTCTGGGAGCATCGGGAAGTTAGGCCAGTTGATACTGTTACTCCATCTATGGAGCTGCCAACTCACTCAGCTCCTTCAGTCCCTTCTCCAGCTCCTTCATCTGGGACCTCACGTTCAGTTCAATGGTTGCCATGAAGTGAATATTGGGTATTATGAACTTTTGGGCTAATAATCACTTATCAGTGAGTACATACCATGTTCATTCCTTTGTGACTAAGTTACCTCCCTCAGGATGATATTTTCAAGTTCCATCCATTTGCCTGCGAATTTCATGAAGTCATTAATTTTAATAGCTGAGTAGTATTACATTGTGTAAATATACCACATTTTCCATATCCATTCCTCTGTTGAGGGACATCTGGGTGGTTTCAAGCTTCAGGCTATTATAAATATGGCTTCTATGAACATAGTGGAGCATATATCTTTATTACCTGTTGGAGCATCTTCTGGGTATATGCCCAAGAGTGGAATAGCTGGATCCTAAGGTAGCATTATCTTCATTTTTCTGAGGGTGTGCCAAACTGATTCCCAGAGAGGACGTATCAGCTTGCAATCCCACCAGCAAAGGAGGAGTGTTCCTCTTTCTCCACATCCTGGCCAGCATCTGCTGTCACATGAGTTTTTGATCTTAGCTATTCTGACTGGTGTGAGATGGAATCTCAGGGCTGCTTTGATTTGCATTTCCCTGATTACTGAGGATTTTGAACATTTCTTTAGATGCTTCTCAGCCCTATGAGTTTCCTCAGTTGAGAATTCTTTGTTTAGCTCTGTTCCCCATTTTTTAATAGGGTTATTTGGATCTTTGGAGTCTAACTTTTTAAGTTCTTTGTGTATATTGGATATTAGCCCTCTATCGGATGTAGGATTGGTAATATTTTCCCAATCTGATGGTTCCCATTTTGTTCTAGTTACAGTGTTCTTTCCCTTACAGAAGCTTTGTAATTTCATGAGGTCCCTTTTGTCGATTCTTGATCTTAAAGCATAAGCCATCTGTGTTCTGTTCAGGGACTTTTGCCCTGTGCCCATGTGTTTGAGACTGTTTCCTACTTTCTCCTCTATTAGAGTTGGTGTATCTGGTTTTATGTGGAGGTCTTTAATCCAGTTGGACTTGAGCTTTGTACAGGGAGATTGGAATGGATGGATTCTAATTCTTCTACATGTAGATGGCCGGTTGAACCAGCACCATTTGTTGAAAATAATGGTTTTTTTTTCCACTGGACGGTTTTAGCTACTTTGTCAAAGATCAGGTGACCATAAGTGTATGGGTTCATTTCTGGGTCCTCAATTCTATTCCATTGATCTACCTGCTTGTCACTGTACCAATACCATGCAGTTTTTATCACTACGGCTCTGTAGTACAGCTTGAGGTTAGGGACGTTGATTTCTCCAGAAGTCCTTTTATTGTCGAGAATAGTTTTTGCTATCCTGGATTTTTTGTTATTCAATATGAATTTGAGAATTGCTCTTTCTAAATCTATGAAGAATTGAGTTGGAATTTTGATTGGGAGTGCATTGAGTCTGTAGATTGCTTTCAGCAGGATGAACATTTTAACTATATTAGTCCTGCCAATCCATGAGCATGGGAGATCTTTCCATCTTCTGAGGTCTTCTTCAATTTTTTTCTTCAGAGAAGTTCTTGTCATACAGATCTTTCACTTGTTTAGTTAGAGTGACACCAATATATTTTATATTATTTGTGACAATTCTGAAGGGTGTCATTTCCCTAATTTGTTTCTCAGCCTGTTTATCCTTCAAGTGTAGGAAGGCTACTGATTTGCATGAGTTATTCTTTTATCCAGCTACTTTGCTGAAGTTGTTTATCAGCTGTATCAGATCTCTGCTGGCGTTTTTCAGGTCACTTTAGTATACCTTCATATCATCTGCAAATAGTGATATTTTGATGTCTTAATTTCCAATTTGTATCCCTTTGACCTCCATTTGTGGTCTGATTGCTTCAGCTAGAACTTCAAGTACTATATTGAATAGATAGGGAGATAGAGGGCAGCCCTGTCTAGTCCCTGGTTTTAGTAGGATTGCTTCAAGTTTCTCTCCATTTAGTTTGATGTTGGCCACTTGTTTGCTTTATATTGCTTTTACTGTGTGTAGGTATGGTCCTTGAATTCCTGCTTTTTCCAAGACTTTTATGATGAAGAGATGTTGAATTTTGTCAAATGCTTTTTCAGCATCTAGTGAAATGTCCATGTGGTTTTATTCCTTTGAGTTTGCTTATATAATGGATTACATTGATGGATTTCCGGGTATTGAACCATCCCTGCATTCCTGGGATGAAGCCTATTTGATCATGATGAATGATCGTTTTGATATGTTCTTGTATTCAGTTTGTGGGAATTTTATTGACTATTTTTGCATCGATTTTCATAAGCAAAATTGGCCTGAAGTTTTCTTTTATTGTTGGGTCTTTGTGAGGCTTTGGTGTTAGTGTAACTGTTGCCTTATAGAATTAATTGGGTAGTGTTCCTTCTGTTTCTATTTTGTGGAATAGACTGAAGAGTATTGGTATTAGGTCTTCTTTGAAGGTCTGATAGAATTCTGCGCTAAACCCATCTGGTCCTGAGCTTTATTTGGTTGGGAGACTTTTAATGACTGCCTCTATTTCATTAGCAGTTATGTTTAGATGGTTTATCCGATCCTGATTCAACTTTGGTATTTGATATCTGTCTAGAAACTTGTTGGGAGCCGCCTGAGCACCCACATCCGCCATTACAAGATGGCGCCTACATTCGGCCGAGGACAAGTTGTAAACAGGCTAGTGCGCATGCACCTGGTAATTTTCCACTTCAGAGTCTCAGCCTCTCTCGTGGCGGCATCTGGCCTGGTGTGCAGGACCCAATGGGGAAGCTCCATGTCCCAGGCAAGCGCTGTGACCCATATAAAGGGCGGGTATTCTATTGTTCTGAGTCTCCATTCGTGGCAAGCTTATGCTCTCCCTCTCAAGATGCATTGAAGCTTTACTGCAGAAGGATCCTATGTGTGCCGCGTCGTTCTTGCTGGCGAGACCGTAGCGCGGGACATCTGGTGCCGAAACCCGGGAAACTTTGTCATCATCAAGCACCTTTGGAGACCCCCTGTAAACAGGGAGGATTCAGAACTGCAGGGAGGTAGGTTCGGATAGGCATGTTGACCCTGGATCTTGATTTGGGGTTGCCCCCTTTTTGGTCTAACGCTGTTGAAGTTTTGCTGATTGTGTTAAGTGCCCTCATTTTGGTTTTACAAGGTAGGGCCTATATAGATGCTGTAAGGGAGGGGCAAATCACCCCTGATAAGGTCCAGGACACCATGTCAGAAACCGGACGGAGTGAGAGGATGGGTACCCAAAGGGAAAGTAATCTTAGCAATGGAAATGGACCTCCTGGTAAGTCGAAAGACGAGGGAGAGATTAAAGACAAAGTAGAGTACAGCCAAATTAAAGACCTGGCTGAAGCGGTTCGAAAGTATGGGGTAAATGCTAATTTTACTATAGTAATGTTAGAGAGATTTGCCGGGGCGTCCATGACTCCCGCCAATTGGCAGATGCTGGCCAAGGCTGCGCT
>JADRCH010000030.1:2050545-2070792 GCA_019843965.1 Rhynchomys soricoides
TTTTTTTTTTTTTTTTAATTTCCACTGAATCTGTCGTTTATATTTCCCCTTTCCTTTCTTATTTTGCTACTTTGGATACTGTCTCTGGTTATTCTGGCTAAGGGTTTATGTATCTTGTTGATTTTCTCAAAGAACCAGCTCCTGGTTTGTTGATTCCTTGTATAGTTCTTTTTGTTTCTTCTTGGTTGATTTTAGCCCTTAATTCGATTATTTCCTGCCTTCTACTCCTCTTTGGTATATTAGCTTCTTTTTGTTCTATACCTTTCAGGTGTGCTGTTAAGCTGCTAGTATATGCTCTCTCCAGTTTCTTTTTGGAGGAATTCAGAGCTATGAGTTTTCCTCTTATCACTGCTTCTACTGTGTCCCATAAGTTTGGGTATGTTGCCCTTTCATTTTCATAAAATTCTAGGAAGCCTTTATTTTCTTTCTTTCTTTGTTCCTTGACCAAGTTATTATTGAGTAGAACAAAGTTCAGCTTCTATGTGTATGTGGGATTTCTGTTGTTGTTGTTGTTGTTGATGCCTTTTAAAACATAGTAGTTTTTTTACTAGTTTAATGAAGAAATTTTACTGAATAATAAATCAAAGGTCTTCCTTCTATTTGAAAAATAATATGTTTATTTGTAAACTGAGACTTAATTGGGCAATCTCAAGTTATTAATATCTAAAGCAATTTTTTTCTGCTAAAAAAACAAGGCTTATAGCCTAAGAGACAAGATAGTAACCTGAATGTATGAGTATAATTTCACATTCTGAAATATGACTCTAGCATGATTTCATGATCTGGTATACCTGAGCCCATTTATTTTTCTTATTTCTGACATTAGTTTTGCATATATGTATAAAACTATATACCAGTCTCATTGTGTGTCTTTTAAATAGATGACAGCAATGACCCGCCATGACACATTTTTTAATTCAACATTATTGCTGTCTTATAATTATAAAAAATCCTAGCTTCTCAATTCTTCCTACATATATATAATTCCTTCTGGATATAACAAGCTCAGTATGGATGAAAGTACACAGAATATTAAAGAGACAAGAAATAACTTTAACTTTATAGCATCAAAATATAATCTAGGCCAGGAGGTAAGAGGTTGTCTGCTTCCACCTATGGCGGGAGACCTCTGCCTGGGCTACCAGGCCTCTATTGCCCACCGAAGCAGTGAGAAAACGACCTGCCCACTTGTGCTGAAAAGCCAGTGGAAGCAGGACTCCAGACTCAGGGACTGAGGAACAGCCAGGAAAGAGAACTGGTCTTCAAGGAAAACTGACACCTGGGCATGTAGGAAAGACAAGCCACAGTCAGAGAGAGAAAGACCAGCTAACACCAGAGATAACGGGATGGCAAAAGGCAAGGGCAAGAACACAAGGAACATAAACCAAGACTACTTGGCTACATCAGAACCCAGCTCTCCCAACACAGCCAGCGCTGGATACCCCAACACACCAGAAAAGGAAGACTCAGAATTAAAATCACTTATCAAGAGGACGATAGAAGACTTTAAGAAGGAAATATATAACTCCCTTACAGAAATACAAGAGAACACAGGTAAACCACTGGAAAACCTTAAAGAAGAAACACAGAAATCCCTTAAAGAATTACAGGAAAACACAATCAAATGGGCAGAATTACAGGAAAACACAATCAATCAAATGAACAAAACCATCCAGGAATTAAGAACAGAAATAGAAACAATAAAGAAATCACAAAGGGAGACAACCCTGGAGATTGAAACCCTAGGAAAGAGATCAGGAGTCATAGATGCAAGCATCACCAACAGAATACAAGAAATGGAAGAGAGAATCTCAGGTGCGGAAGATACCATAGAAAACTTGAACACGACAATCAAAGAAAACACAAAATAAAAAGCTACTAACACAAAACATCCAAGATATCCAGGATGCAATGAGAAGACAGAGCCTGAGAATAATAGGTACAGAAGAGAGTGAAGATTCCCAACTTAAAGGTCCAGCAAATATCTTCAACAAAATTATAGGAGAAAATTCCCCTAACCTGAAGAAAGAGATGAACATAAATATACAAGAAGCCTACAGAACGCCAAATAGACTGGACCAGAAAAGTAATTCCTCCTGTCACATTATAGTCAAAATACCAAATACATGAAACAAGGAAAGAATATTAAAAGCAGTAAGGGAAAAAGGGAAAGTAACATATAAAGGCAGACCTATCAGAATTACACCAGACTTCTCACCAGAGACTATGAAAGCTAGAAGATCCTGGACAGATCTCATACAGACTCTAAGAGAACACAAATGCCAGCCCAGGCTGCTATAACCAGCAAAACTCTCAATAATCATAGATGGTAAAACCAAAATATTCTATGACAAATCCAACTTTGCACAGTATGTTTCCACAAACCCAGCCCTACAAAGAATAATGGATGGAAATAGCCAACTCAAGGAGGGAAGCTACATGCAAGAAAAAACAAGAAAGTAAGCTTTCAACAAACTCAAAAGAAGATAGCCACACAAACACATTGAAAATAACAGGAAACAACAATCACTATTCTTTAATATCTCTTAACATCAATGGTCTCAACTCCCCAATAAAAAGACTGACAAACTAGATCCATAAACAGGACCCAGCATTTTGCTGCAACCAGGAAATGCACCTCCATGTTAAAGACATACAGTACCTCAGAGTAAAGGGCTGGAAAACGATTTTCAAAGCAAATGGCCTGAAGAAACAGGTTGGAGTAGCAATTCTTTATCTTTATTCTTTATCGGATAAAATTGACTTTCAATCAAAAGTCATCAAAAAAGATAAAGCAGAACACTTCATACTCATCAAAGAAAAACTTTACCAAAGAGAACTCTCAGTTCTAAACATCTATGCCTTGAATGCAAGAGCTCCCACATTCATCAAAGGTACTCTACAAAAGCTCAAAGAACATATTGCACCTCACACAATAATAGTGGGAGACTTCAACATCCCAGTATCAACAATGGATAGATCTTGGAAACATAAACTAAACAGAGGTACAGTGAAACTAACAAATGCTATGAACCAAATGGATTTAACAGATATCTATAGAACAAAACTACATCAAAAGAATATATCTTCTTCTCAGCACCTCATGGTACCTTCTCCAAAATTGATCATATAATTGGTCACAAAACAAACCTCAACAGATATATGAAGATTGAAATAATCCCATGCCTCTTATCAGATCACTACGAATTAAGGTTGGTCTTCAAAGGCAACAACAACAACATGAAGCCCACATACATGGGAAGCTGAACAATGCTCTACTCAATGATAACATGGTCAAGGAAGAAATAAAGAAGGAAATTAAAGACTTCCTAGAATTTAATGAAAATGAAAGTACAACTTACCCAATCCTATGGGACACAATGAAAGCAGTGTTAAGAGGAAAACTCATAGCTCTGAATGCCTCCAAAGAGAAACTGGAGAGAGCATATACTAATAGCCTAACAGCACACCTGAAAGTTCGAGAACAAGAAGAAGCTAATACACCCAAGAGGATAGAAGGCAGGAAATAATCAAATTATGGGCTGAAATCAACCAAGTGGAAACTAAAAGAACTATACAAAGAATCAGCAAAACCACGAGCTGGTTCTTTGAGAAAATCAACAAGATAGATAAACCCTTAGCCAGACTAACCAGAGGGCACAGACACAGTGTGCAAATTAATAAAATTAGAGATGAAAATGGAGATATAACAACAGACTTTGAGGAAATTAAAAATACTATCAGATCCTACTACAAAAGCCTATATGCAACAAAATTGGAAAATCTGGAGGAAATGGACAAGTTTCTAGACAGACACCAATTACCAAAGTTAAATCAGGATCAGATAAACCTTCTAAACAGTCCCATAACCCCTAAAGAAAGAGAAGCAATCATTAAAAGTTTCCCAACCAAAAAAAGCCCAGGACCAGATGGGTTCAGTACAAAAGAAATTTTGAAATTAGACCTTCAAAGAAGACCTAATACCAATACTCTTCAAGCTATTCCATAGAATAGAAACAGAAGGAACACTACCTAATTCATTCTATGAGGTTACTGTTACACTGATACCAAAAATCCCCAAAGAAACAACAATAAAAGAAAACTTCAGACCAATTTCCACATGGTCATTTCATTAGATGCTGAAAAAGCATTTGACAAAGGTTAACATCCCTTCAGGATAAAAGTCTTGCAAAGATCAGGAATTCAAGGAGCACACCTAAACATACTAAAAGCAATATACAGCAAACCAGTAGCCAACATCAAATTAAATGGAGAGAAACTCGAAGAAATCCCACTAAAATCAGGGACTAGACAAGGCTGCACTCTCTCTCCCTATCTATTCAATATAGTACTTGAAGTTCTAGCTAAAGCAATCAGACAACAAAAGGAGGTCAAAGGGATACAAATTGGAAAGGAAGAAATCAAAATATCACTATTTGCAGATGATATGATGGTATACTTAAGTGACCCGAAAAACTCCACCAGAGAACTGCTACAGCTGATAAAAAACTTCTGCAAAGTGGCTAGATACAAAATTAACTCAACCAAATCAGTAGCCTTCCTATACTCGAAGGATAAACAGGCTGAGAAATAAATTAGGGAAATAACTCCCTTCACAGTTGTCACAAATAATATAAAATATCTTGTTGTGACTCTAACCAAACAAGTGAAAGTTCTGTATGACAAGAACTTCAAGTCTCTGGAGAAAGAAATTGAAGAAGACCTCAGAAAATGGAAAGATCTCCCATGCTCATGGATTGTCAGGATTAATATAGTTAAAATGGCCATCCTGCCAAAAGCAATCTACAGATTCAATGCAATCCCCATCAAAATCCCAACTCAATTCTTCATAGACTTAGATAGAGCGATTCTCAAATTCATATGGAATAAAAAAAACCCAGGATAGCAAAAACTATTCTCAACAATAAAAGGGCTTCTGGGGGAATCAGCCTCCCTGACTTCAAGCTATACTACAGAGCAGTAGTGATAAAAACTGCATGGTATTGGTACAGTGACAGGCAGATAGATCAATAGAATAGAACTGAAGACCCAGAATTGAACCCATATACTTATAGTCAATTGATCTTTGACAAAGGAGCTAAAATCATACAGTGGAAAAAAGACAGCATCTTCAATAAATGGTGCTGGTTCAACTGGCAGTCTACATGTAGAAGACAGCGAATTGATCCATTCCTATCTCCCTGTACATAGCTCAAGTCCAAGTGGATCAAGGACCTCCACATAAAACCAGATACACTGAATCTAATAGAACAGAAAATGGGGAAAATTCTCGAACACATGGGCACAGGGGAAAAGTTCTTGAACAAAACACCAATGGCTTGTGCTCTCAGATCAAGAATTGACAAATGGGACCTCATAAAATTACAAAGCTTCTGTAAGACAAAGGACACTGTCAATAGGACAAAACGGCAACCTACAGATTGGGAAAAGATCTTTACCAATCCTACGTCCAATAGAGGGCTAATATCCAGTGTATACAAAGAACTCAAGAAGCTAGATTCCAGAGATCCAAATAACCTTATCAAAAAATGGGGAAGAGAGCTAAACAGAGAATTCTTATCTAAGGAAACTCGAATGGCTGAGAAGCACCTAAAGAAATGTTCAACATTCTTAGTTATCAGGGAAATGCAAATCATAACAACCTTGAGATTCCACCTCACACCAATCAGAATAGCTAAGATCAAAAACTCAGGTGACAGCAGATGTTGGCGAGGATGGGGAGAAAGAGGAACACTCCTCCATTGGTGGTGGGAATGCAAGCTGATACAACCTCTCTGGAAATCAGTTTGGCAGACCCTCAGAAAAATGAACATAATACTACCTGAGAACCCAGCTATTCCACTCCTGTGCATATACCCAGAAGGTGCTCCAACATGCAATAAAGACACATGTTTCACTATGTTCGTACCAGCCATATTTATAATAGCCAGGAGCTGGAAACAACCCAGATGTCCCTCAACAGTGGAATGGATACAGAAAATGTGGTACATTTACACCACTCAGTTATTAAAAACAATGACTTCATGAAATTCACAGGCAAATGGATGGAACTTGAAAATATCATGCTGAGCGAATTAACACAGTCACAAAAGAATGAACATGGTGTGTACTCACTGTTAAGTGGTTATTTACCCAAGAGTCATTTCACAGCAACAGTAAGGCGGAGTGGGAAGTCCTAGATGGAGGACTTGGGTAAGGGACTGAAGGAGCTGAGGGAGTTTGCATCCCCAGAAAGGCAGCAACAGTGGCAACTGGCCTGACCCCCTGGTACTCCTGGAGCCTGATCCACCAACCAAAGAGTATACATGTAGTGACCCATGGTGCTGGCCACATATGTGGCAGAGGAGGGTCTTGTTAGACATCGGGGGGAGGAGAGGCCCTTGGGCCTGAGGGTATTAGATCACCCAGTATAAGAGAATGCCAACGAGGGAAGATGAGAGTGGGTGGGTGGGGGAATACCCCAGTAGAGGCAAGGGAGGGGGGAGGCAATAGGGAGGTTTCAAAGGGGAGATCTGGAAAGGGGAAAACATTTGAAATGTAAATAAAGTAGAAAATATAAAATTAAAAAAATATATATGTACATAATCTAATACATATTTATTTTGTCAGTCCTATTTCAGATTTATCAGATAGTATTTAATATTGTTCTCAAAATAGTAACTGACTCAGAAATTCTCAAACACCATTAATCATCACATATTTATAACATTGATGCTGTTCTTCTACATTGAATGACAGAAATGTCTAATGTGACTTTAGTGTGTACTGACCCTACTGTTTATTCTTAGAATAAAGCACAAGCTTTATTTAACAACTTGTAATGTTTAATGGCACCCTTTGAAGCGAGTCCATTGTGGCTGGTAGTTTAAAAAAAAAGAACCACACTAAATCGTGCTAATAGCCAGTGTCAGCAGTCTTGCCCATCCTCATGGCCAGCCCCAAGTGGCTGTCTTGCCCTGGTGCCTGAGGCCAGCTTGCTGCCAAGCTACTCATACTTCCCAGGCCATTACCCTTGTGGCTGGCCTGCAGAAAGGCAGCTACTGCTTGCTCAGATCCTCTTGGCCCCATGAAATGATAACACTAGAGACTTACAATATACCAGCCATATTTACAACAGTAAATCTTCAACCCCAAAATGTACACAAAGAACAGAAAACTCAATTGATATTAGCTGCACACCTCAATTGGGCAAATGTACCCTGCAGTGCTATGTTACCGATCTAGAAATCCCTAGCTACCTATAGCTCTTTCAGGGCATGTGGTTCTGATTCATGTTCTTCTCTCTACATCTTCTTTCATCCTGTGTCTTGCACATTTTTCTTTACTTTTCTTTCCCCTCTCTAAAGCTCTGCCATTTCCTTCCACTAACCGATCACAAAGTTCTAGCCGTATCCAACCAATTAAGATTTCACCTGACCTCACATGAGTATGTGATTTTGACAGAGCAGAAAATACAAACACAAATCCACAACAGACTATGATGATACAGGGATATATACATGCTATACTATATACATCTTCTCAATTAACATTATATTTATTTTGTGAGACTTTAATTATATTGAATCCACATACATGAATTCTCATATCCTTTCATTTGAATATAAAAATCAGGAATGATTTCAATACTCATAGAAGCATCTTCAACAAATGGTGATGAAATAACTGGATGTCCACTTGTAGAAGAATGAAAATAGATCCATAGTTATCACCCTGCACAAAACTCAAGTCTAAGTGGATCAAGGAACACAACATAAAACTGAATACACTAAATCTCATAGAATAGAAAGTGAAAATATCTTTCACTGAATGCATTGGTACAGGAGACAAGTTTCTGAACAGAAGACCAATGGCTCAGGCTCTAAGATCAAGAACTGGTAACTGGAACTTCAGAAAAGTACAAATCTTTTGTAAGGCAAAGGACACTTTTAATAGGGCAAATTGGCATCTCACAGACTGGGAAAGAATCATCCCTGACCCAACATCTGACAGAAAGTTAATGCCCAAAATTTACAAAGAACTCAAGAAGAACCAAAACCCCAGATAACACAATTTGAAAATGAGGTACTGAACTAAATAGAGAATTTTCAACAGAGGAATCTAGAATAGCCCATAAGCACTTAAAGAAATGTTCAAAGTCCTTAGTCATCAGGCAAATTCAAATCAAAGTATCTCTGAGGTTGCATCTTATACCCATTAGAATGGCTAAGATTAAAAAAAAATAGCACTTACTGGTAAGGATGTGAAGCAAGAGGAACACTTCCTCAATGCTGGTAGTAGTGAAAACTTTGTACAGCCACTATGGAAACCACCTTGGCACTTTCTCAGAAAACAGGGAATAGTTCTACCTCAAGACCCAACTATACCATGCCTAAGCAAATACTCAAATGATGGTTCAACATCCCAAAGACACTTGGTCAACTATGTTCATAGCATTTTTATTCATAATAGACAGAAACTGAAAACAACCTAAATATCCCTCAACTGAAGAATAGATAAAGAAATGTGGTACATCTACACAATAGAATAAAATTCAGGTACTAATAACAAAAACATTCTGAATTTTGCAGGCACATTTATGGAACTTGAGAATATCATCCTGAGTGAGGTACTTCATTTCCAAAAGAACATACATGATATATTCTATACCTATAAGTGAATATTAGCCATAAAATAAAGGTAACATATTACACTCCACAGACCAAACAAAGCTAAACAAGAAGGAAGGCCTAAGTAAAGAAGTTTGAATTTCACTTTGAAGGGGGAATAAAATACTCACAAGAAGCAGATGGATGGAGAGAATTCAGTGGGAGAGGGTATGAGTAAAGAGATGGGGATGGTTTCAAGATTAGGTGTGTGGAAGAACAGGAAAAGATGGCTAGAAAGACATGAGAATGAATGCAATTACTCAACTGACAGGGGTAAGTTGTTGGGGGAGTGTCTTCAGGATGATACAGTGACCTGGGATAAAGGAGGCACCTAAGAATCAATGAGTGTAACCTTAGCTGTGATTGGAAATGGACTCCTGAAGAGGCCACCTCCTTTAGTTAGACATCAACCCCAATGGAGTGATAAAGATACCGACCCACTCACAAAACATTCATCCCAAAATTTATCCTGTCTATAAGAAATGCAGGAACAGGGGATGGAGCAGAGACTAGGGGAACGGCCAAGTAATAACCAGCCCAACTTGAGACCCATCCCATGCGCAAGTACCAATCCCTAACACTATTAATGATAGTCTTTTATGCTCTCAAACAGGAGCAAGTTGTCCTCTGAGAAGCTCCACCCAGAAGCTGACTCAGACAGATGCAGACACTCACAGCCAAACAGTGGATGGAGTTTGGGGACTCTTAAGGAAGAACAGGAAAAACTGCAGGCCCTGATGGGATAGGAACTCCACAGGAAGACCAACAAAATCAACTAACCTGGACCAGTGGGGGCTTTCATAGACTCAACAACCAACCAAAGAACATATATGGGTTGGACCAAGGACCCCCAATCATATGTAGCAGAAAGAAATGTAGCTTGGCCTTCACATTTGTCCCGAACAAATGGAATGGGGACTATCCCAAAATCTTTTGCCTGTATATGCAAGATGTTCTACTAGCTGGTCTGCCTTGTCTAGTCTGAGTGTGAGAGAAAGTACCAAGCTTTGTAGAGACTTGAAATGGGAAGATGGGGTAAATATTCAGGAGGGGCATCTACTCAGAGGAAAAGACGAGTGGGGAAGGATTGTGGAAGGGGGTGACCAAGAAGGGGACAGTGAGCTGGATATAAAATGAATAAGTAAAAGAAAATAATTAAAAAAAAATACAAGCAAGAAGAAATGTGATTGTATTTTCATGGTTTTTTTGATATTGTTTTATAACAATAATAAAGAAGTAGGTAATGTATATATTTCTTAAAATGTCATCAAAATTCCACTGACATTACAGCTTAAAACAACAAACATTTATTTTTTGACAGTTTTAAAGACTTGAAATACAAAATCCTGCATATCAGAAATGCCTTGCTCCCTTCAAAGTCCCTTTGTGTAGAATCCACCTTTGCTTCTTCTTGGCTCTGGTAGCTGATGTGACTATGGACACAACTTTGGCAGCAACACTCACTCCCATCTCTAGGATGTGTTCTGTACAAACAGCTTCTGTTTGTTATTCTCTTTTAAGTATGTTTATTACTGGATTTAGAACCCACAGATATTTACATCCTTCTCAATATCCAAAGCTAAATTTTATTGCCAGAGCCATCTTTTTCATCTCTGAGCTGAGGTCATGTACAAATGCAATAGAAATTAAGATGTCAACTTAGTTTTGAGGTAGATACCATTCCATTGAATACCGGTCTGTGGTTTGTACTTTTACTTTCTCCTTTCCTTATTGTTCTTGGCTCAATAAAATTGTAGGAAAAGAAACTCAGAATATATTAAGAAATGCTAGGAGGTAGTGACACATGCCTATAATTCTAGGACTTGGGAGGCAGAGGTAGGAAGATCTGAGTTCAAAGCCAGTCTGGTTTACAACATGAGTTCCAGTATATTCAGGGTTATACAGAGAACGTATTAACAAAGACTGTTCCATTTAATTTTACTACCAAGACAATTAGTCCTTATAATCTCTAAACCCTGAACTATTAATGTTCTACTATTAAATCATAGCTTCCTTAAGCACATTTGTTATATTTTTACTTTATGGGAAGGAGCAGATTTTTATCAAATCTAAGCCTCATCTGAGAAGTAGTTTCAACGCATCATCACAACCTGATTAGCCCTTTTGTTTCTGTTCTGAAGAGTCTCAAGTACATAACTGAGAATAATTTGTTTTATATTCAGAGTTTGGCCTTCTAAAGGAAGCACAGTAGGTAAATTCTCTGTAAAGCAAGGCTCAGTCTCGGTTGTTCTTGTGTAAGAGTTGTACAAGTAACATATACTTTTCTAATGACTCTTTGTTGTTGTTAGAAAATCCATCTTCTTTCTAACATAAAACATCTTGTAGAATATTATGGTGCTGTGAGGTGATTTAATAGGCCATTAAATAATAAATGACACAATTTATATTTTTAGAAACATTCTTATTTTAAAATACACACTGCATAATTTTCCATTTTTATTTACCTCATTGCTATCTGAATACTGAGTCTGTGTGCTAGGCACTGAACTCCTTCAGTTATTTATAAGACCTGGAACTATTTCTGGATCTAAAGGAGAAATTGTATCATTTGCATCCTTTCTTCAAGATGACTTGGCTAAAGGCCAAGATTAACAGGAAAAGTTCTATTGTACCTATTTTAGCCCTATCTTTATAAAAGATAACGAATTACCATGACAAAATAGCTGCTGAGGGTTAAGTAGGTAAAATCTTAGTTTTTAGGTCAGTTATTTATTTGAAAAAAATACAAGTCTCTAAGTGTTTTTCACTTTTGGGGCTCTATATTCAGACCTAAGTAGGTTCAAATATGTACTCTGGTAGGTGGCTGTGTAAATTTTGTAAGTTCATCTGAATTTGTCAATGGAATATTTTTCATATTTATAAAATAAGGTATAGATGCTCACAATCTCAGTTATTTTAATATTCATTAGTCAAGAACATATGTCAGAACTCCTTAGAGTAAATTTCTTGACAGAGTAGTAGATAAATATTAATTAGTATTAAACGCGTAATGCAAATAGAAAAAATTTCTTGTACAGCATTATAGCATTGTAAATTTTGCCCGACTGTAATCACAATGCCTTCAAATAATCATGGAAGGATTATCAAAAATGTAATATCAGCCTGGCTTAGTCAGCAATTTCAAGGTCAGTTTGGACTATAGAGTAAAACTATGTATTTAAAACAAAAACCAAAAAATATAGAAAGAAACAGAAGTTTGGAGAGAGGTTAAGGTGGTCAACATTTTGCAGAGCGACATGATGTCCTGTGATCAGAACACCAGAACTAATGTGGAAAACTAGGTTGTTGGCACATTTCTGTAACCAAAACGATGGAGGAGAGGACAGATATCTTTGAGCTTACTACCCATATAGTCACTCTAAAACTGTGTGTTATATATTTAGCTTGTGATATTGACTCAAGCAACAACAACAACAACAACAACAACACCCTGGGGAATAATGAAGGTGGTAGCCAGCATCTCAACACTTTCTCTGCTGTCCAAACACACATGAATATTTGGGTCTACTGACTTAGTGAGTATTCTATTGTGGTGAAGGAACACCATGACCAAAGAACTTCTTATAAAATAAAGCATTTAACTGTTACTTACTTGCAGTTTCAGAGGTTTATTCCATTATCACCACAGTGGGGAAAATAGCAGCTCATAGGTAGGCATGGTACAGGGAAGTAGTTGAGAAGTCTACATCCATATCTGAGGCAGGAGACACTGGGGTTGGACTGAGCTTTTGGAAACCCCAAAACCCATCTCCCGTGACAAACTAGGCTGTATTACCTAATACTTTTCAATTAATGCTGTTTTCTGATGATGAGTCATTTACATATCTGAGCCTGTTGATGGGGAACATTCTTATTTCTATCACTATACACACTATCTAACCACACATGTAAGAATATCAACATCAAAATATAAATGCAGTAGTTTTAAAAAATTGAATTTAAATAACAGTTAGAAATTATCTGTTCAGTCATTGATAAAATAATGTTTTTCTAAACACTTATAGAAAGCCAATTATGACAAATGAATGCCAAAACTTTTACAAATTAGACAACCGGTCACATGTAGATTCTAACTACTATTAGAGCAGAAATTTCCTTCTGCCAAAGCACATATTGGTGTATCTGTTAAGACACACACACACACACACACACACACACACACACACACACATACACACACCACATACACACACACACAATACTTGACTTTAAACCAGGCAGAATTCTACAACATATTTACATGCTTGCAAAATAACAAAACAGCTAGCACAGGTGATGTGCCTTTACAGTTAGATATTTAAAAACTTGCAGAAAAAATTTGTATCATTTTGCTAGTGTTCTTAATATGCTTTTGACCTACCTTTTCTGCCCATTTCCTCTAACTAGGTTATTCTGGGAAGATAGCTAGCATATGATAAATGTGTACTATGAGTAATTTACTATTTGTACTGCAAAATGAACAAAGGCAAAAGATGTTAAAATAAGTAATCAGCTGCCTCTGGGACATTTCATGGCCTTGAACTTGATATGTTAATTAATACCTAAAAGAACTACATTTTATTTCTACTCCTACATCAGCATGGGGAGAATAGATTTCTGAGAATATATAAACTGCTTTCAGCACTACATAATTAAGTTTATTCATATAATATGCCATTCATGTTTTGAGAAATTTACTAGGAAAGACATGATCATCAGTTTGAACAATCTCATTCCTGAGTTTCTGTGGTGCACATATCAGCTTCAGTTGTCAAAGGACACTCATGGATAAATTCTTTTGGTATAACTACATGAATTTCAAAAATGTGAAATTCCAGAACATTCACTACCTAAGTTCCCATAATAATGTTGGAATTAATGAGAAAAACCACCAAAAGTTTCATATTTCTTCACTCAATATACACATGATAGTAGATGTTTTGTAGAGCTTTACTGATAGAGTCTGATTGGAGTATAAATATTCTGAAATGTACAAGGATGTGGGAAATGGTTGAGCTACATTAAAGAAAACATTAAGTAGAAATGCATGTAAATTTTTATGACTATACATCATGGAAAACATGCCAAGCACATAAAAGTATGCTAAACATAGCTATATCAGTAAGAGACAATACTGCACATATAGGAAGAATAAACTAGAAAATAATATTTACAGAACTAAATTTACATGTTAGTATTCCTTGTATAATTAATGAATAAATATACAGTTGTGAGATTTGTACTAATAATTAACATATGCTAGATAGATAATACAATAAAGAAATTGCTTCCATAAAGTTCTATGTTCTCCAGCTTTACAAACTATCAAGATAAAGTTTAAGATACTGAAAAATATACTCATCCTCTTCATTTCATTTTATGACTCTGTCTTGACCCAAAATATATTTATAGAATTATGAGGCTCACTTCAAAACTCAACCAGTCTCTCTCTAAGTAGTTGCCCATAAAGCTGCTTTATTCTTCTTGTCTAAAAATAAAATAAAAAATTATCAGTTCTAATAGCAATGGATGAAATACATTTTTATTCATCTTAGGGTCACAGTTCGACCTATAGTTCTCTTCAAAACAGGGAGGCTTGAGTGCCTACCATTAGCCTATGGCCTTTCCTTTTCATCTCACTTAACATTTGTTCAACCTTACAAAGCACAGTAATTAGTAGGCACAATATATTGTGCCTTGAATATTTAAATTTATAAAAGAATTACAGAATAGTCAAATGAAATAATATGATGAAATCAGCACTGAACTGTGTCTTCTTTCTGATGGTAGCCTGACATAAAATCAGCTTACAAAGCAGTTTCATATTACTTTGTGAGTAAAGATTTTAGCCCAAGATGTTCATGGATGTGAAAGCAAGTTGTTTGCATGGCATCAGCAAATGAATGTGTGTTGTTATTTGAAAGGGAAAAAAAATAAAGCTTAAGACACTGTCCTTCAGTCTAAGCCTTAAAATAAACAGTTCTTTGCTGCATTTTGTATGTAATATACATGGATCACTGCCAAGAAAATATTCTTCAATAAAGACTGAGAGAGTAAAAAAAAATAGTCACATATCTAATTTCCATAAAGAGTTCCCAGTTACCCAATGGAGATTGGTCCAGATGGCTCAGTTTGTCAGGTTTGGCTAATTATCCAATAAGCACAAACAATGGCTCATTAAAATAGCAGTTGAAACATTTCATCTTCATATAAAGAAATCCTTTTAAAAAATATTAAACCAATTGGGTGCCTATCTTCTTCCCTCCAGTTCAGAACTCTTATCAGAATGATGGGAGAAGAGATAAAGAATTTTTAGTTTAATAATTAAATTGTCAGTTTACATAATAAGCTTTGAAAAGATCTATCTTTCTAACATTAAAGTTTTTCAGGGCTTCAAGTATATTTTTCCAGTAGCCATAATTGCCAACAAATAATGAATCGTATTCATTTTGTCAGGTTTTCTGCATATTAGCCTAAGTAGGATGCCTGAAAACACCAAGAAGCATATGTAAAATCTCCCAACAAAAGTTTTCTATCCAAGCAAAGATCAGAAAAGATGTACCCAGACAATGTAGAAAAGTTTAGAAATAGGTTTTCTCTTCCTAATAGACTGTGCAGGAAATAACAGTACTATTTTAGCAAAGGTCTCAAAAGAGGAGAATCATGGAGACTTACTATTGTCATACTGAAATATGCAGTATCCACACCCCAGCACTGGGCAGGAATTAAGAAAGGCACAAGGAGGGCCTGGTCTTTCAAACCTACTAAGTACATTTTCTCAGAATGATGGCATTAGAGACAATGTGAAAAGTTGTATCCTGCTTGTTTTGCCTGTGATGAAGGCACCCTGCTACTCTGCAAGGCATGATGTTTTAGAAAATTGACTTGACCACCTATAGATACTAAAGAGTTCACTCTTTCACTGTAGCATCATTGTAAGCCACAGAGACAGTGACAAGGTAGTTATCATTGAGAACTCAGCTTACTTCTCTGTACCATGAGAAATATCATATTTTTGCAACTTCTGCCATTATAGACCCATTGGGGTCTACTGACTTCAGTTTCCACCTGGCAAAAACATGGCTGTGTTACTTTAACACACAACAACATCAGAAAAAGCTGCTAATACTCACAAGCAAAACAAGATCAACAGTCTTCTAATGTAATAGTTCAACTTTTTCATATTTCAATAGAAAGTCATCATATTCCCAAGAACTAGGAATAGAAATTTCCCTTGAATGACAAAAGCCAATCAACAGATTCAAACTTCAAGATGACACAGATGTCAGAATTATTGGGCAAGGATTTCACAGCATTCATCATAAAAATGCCTCTACAAGCAATTTGAAACATGATTGAGATAAGTGAAAGAATAAAAATGAAATACCAAAAATCTGGAAACAAAAATAAAACATCATTTGAACTCAATAAAATGCAACAGTGATAAAATCTTTCAAAGAACATATGAGAATTTGTATGTATCTTAAAAAACAGGTAACATAAATAGACATAAAAATTTTCAATATGATAGAAAAATCATGCCTTGTCTATTGCTCAAAACACCACATAACTTAAAGCTTAATGAAAGATTTACATTTTTAGACCTAAAAGATGAAGTTTTGTTGGGGAATCATAAAGTATCAATGCTAATAGACACGTAGGAAAGCAGTAATGGCAGTGGACATGCCTACGGATCTTGACAAGCTCTTGTTGATAAACTTATGGAGTTTAAATTACTTCAAAAGGCTGGGATAAAAATACATCAGGGTAGAACTAAAGGAATATATATATATATTTGCTTTGAAGAGACACCTTGATCCTGATCATGTTAACTCTTAAAAAGGCAAGTATTTAATTGGGGCTTGCTTAAAGTTTCAGAGGTTTTGTCCATTATTATCATAGTGTGAAGCATGGCAGAATGCAGGCAGACAGGGTACTAGAGAAAGAGTTAAGAATTACTGATCTGAAGATACCAGAAGACTCTGAGCCACATTGGACATAACTTGAGTAAAGGAGACTTCAAAACCTACTCCTAAAGTGACAAACTTCCTCCAAAAGTGCCATACCTAATCCAATAACATCATAATAATGCCAATCCTATGAACCAAGCACTCAAACATATTGCAGCAAAATTTTTCAAAACATCATCTTTCACTCCTGGCCTTAATAGGATTGTAGCCATAACATAATGCTGCCCCCAGATTCTATAACCATTTCAAACTTTTTTGAGGGGGTTGGGGGGCTCGAGACAGGGTTTCTCAGTAGCCCTGGCTGTCCTAGAACTCACTCTGTAAACCAGGCTGGCCTCGAACTCAGAAATCCACCTGCCTCTGCTTCACAAGTGCTGGGATTAAAGGCATACTCAATTTGTTTGTTTGTTTGTTTGTTTGTTTGTTTTTGTAGTTGTTGTTGAAGTTCAAAGTTCAGTGTTTTCTTAGAGTCATACAATCTCTTAACTGTGATCCCTGCAAATTCAAAACCAAGAAACAGACTACATAATTCCTACAAATAATGGGGTAAGATATATATTCCCATTTCAAGTTGGAACAAAAGGAGCATAGTAAGGAAATACTGGACCAAAACATGACCAAAAACAAACTATAAAAACTCCAAACTACATCTCCATGTCTGACATCAAAGCACTCTTCAGATCTCCAACTCCCTTCACCTCAGTTGACTGAAACACACGTTTCTCTTTTGGGCTGGTTTCACTCCCTGTTTGCAGCTCCCCTTGGCAAGTAAATAATGGCTCTGATATCTCTAACATATTGTGGTCTCCAAGGTAATCCAGGTTTAACCATTACAAGTTTACACAATGGCTGGCTAGGTCTCCATGTAGGGACATTCCCTCCCAAATGCTTAGCCTTGGTGGTCTTTTTTATTCAAAGAGAGATATTCCATAAACCCTTTCTTCTATCCATAACTCTAAAGCCAGATCCACATGGCTGAATCTGCCATGTTCTGCTGCTTGCTGGGCATATCTTGAGGATAGACCCCCAGACATTGACACTCTACCTCCAACAAGGTTGCACATACTCCCATAAGGCCCCACCGCTAATAATGCCACTCCCTATTAATCAAGTGTTCAAACTCCTAGGTCTATTGGTACCATATGCACTTAAACCATTACACATAGTCTATATAATATACACAACTGAAAAA
Organism: Rhynchomys soricoides; assembly: GCA_019843965.1. Taxonomy (NCBI): domain Eukaryota; kingdom Metazoa; phylum Chordata; class Mammalia; order Rodentia; family Muridae; genus Rhynchomys; species Rhynchomys soricoides. The sequence continues at coordinate 2,068,377 of JADRCH010000030.1, forward strand.
TTGCATATTCCCTTTCTTCTGGCAAAAGAGACCTGAATAAACAACAATCTTCAAGATTCAAATTCAGATTTGAGATAAAACGTTAAGACACATATCTTGCAACAGATTGTCCTTCATTCTCTTAATAGTGGTATGAGCTTGTCCTCTAGTCTGAGCTGCTTTATATTGCTCACAGTGTAGACTTCACTTTATATCTCTGCACCATTTCAACATAAGTCATTGAGAAGAGAGGTGTTCACTTTCCATGGATTTTTATAGTTTCTATTGTTGTTTAATTTCAGGCTTAATCCAAGTGATCTGAGATGATACCAGGGGTTATTTCAACTTTTTAAAATCTACTGAGGTTTGCATTGTGGTGGAATATATGGTCAATTTTAGAGAAAGTTCTGTTAGATACTGAGAAGAATATATCTTCTTTTGTTTGGGTGAAATTTTCTATGGATATCTCTTAGCACCATTTAATTCATAAAATCTTTGAGTTTCATTATTCCTTTGTTTAGTTTCTGTCTTGATAACCTGACCATTGGTTACAGTGAGGTGTTCAAATCTCTTTCTATTATTGTGCAAGTTTTGATGTATGATGTAAACTTGAGTAATAGGTTTTGTTTTTATTGTTGTTTTGTTTTGTTTTATTGCTTTGTTTTGTTTCATTTTTTCAAAATGTGGTGCCCTTGCATTTGGGACAAAGATATTCAGAGTTGAGATATCATCTTAGTGGATTTTTCCTATGATAAGAATAAAATGTCCTTTCAATATCTTCTTCTTAATTTTGGTTGAAAGTCTATTTTATTAAATATTAGAATGATTATTCTACCTTGGTTCTTGGGTCCATTTGCTTGGAAAAAATCTTTCTCAATCCTTTTAGTCTGAGGTAAGGTATATTTCCTTGAATAGAACATGATGAGTAGCCTTGAACTCCTCCGTAACATACCACCAATGGCTCATGCACTAAAATCAACAATTAAAAAATGGGACTTCATGAAACTGAAAAGTTTCTGTAAGTTAATAGGACAAAACAATAACCTACAGATTGTGAAAAGATCTTCACTAACCTTATATCTGTCAAAAGGTTAATATCCAAATTACCTAAAGAACTCAAGAAGTTAGACACCTATAACCCAAATAACCCAATTAAAAAGGAGGGTAAAGAGATTAGCAGCAAATTCTCAACAGAGGAATCAAATTGAAACCCATCTCACATGCAAGAACCAATCCCTGACACTCTTAATGACACTCTTGTGCTTGCAGACAAGAGCCTGGCATGGCTGTCTTTTGTGAGGTTAAACCCTGCAGGCAATGGAAAGGGACACAGAGACCCAAAGCCAAACATTAAATGGAGTTTGGGGAGTCTTGTTAAAGAGTTGGGTAGAAGGATTGAGGGGCCTGAAGAGGACAGGGTCTCCACAGACAGACCAAATAAGTCGAGTCAACTAACGACCCTTGGGGGCTCCTGCAGACTGAATCATCAACCAAAGAGAGAATATTGGCTGGATGTAGGCCCTCTGCACATGTATAGCAGATGTGAAGAAGCTTGTTCTTCATGCATGTCTGCCTAGAATTGGAGTAAAGGCTGTGCCTGAGACTGTTGCCTACCTCCTTATGGTTCTCATTCCTATAACTAAGTTGTCCAGCCTCAGTGGGAAAGGTTATGTCTAGTCCTAATGTACTGGGAAGCATAACAACAACAACAACAACAACAACAACAACAAGATGATGATGATGATGATGATGATGATGATGATGATGATGGTATTTACAGGGGTGCTCCCCCTTCTCAGAGGAGAATTGGAAGGAGGAATGAGGGTAGTATCTGCATGCATGGATACTAGGATGAAAAAGGAGTAATACTTGGATGTAAAGTCAAGAAATAAATAAAATAATTTAAACCCAAGACATTTATAAAATTGAAAATAAGGAAAGAGTGCACTCATCTGTTAAAACACTAAAGGTTCACAATAACTGAATATAATTTAATTACAGTAAGATATTTTTAAGTTTTTATTTGATTTCTTCAATATAAGCTCTAGTATTACCATAGCTGATTATGCTAAAATTTCAAACTGTGAAAGTTCTATAATTTCACATAATTCTATAATTCACAAAAGTTCTATAAAATCTTGAATGTAGAAATGATATTTTAGGCACAATATCAAGGAAATCAATATAGAAAATGGTTGATTAAATCCATTTTACTAAAATTGAAAAAATCATTACAATAACAATAATAATAATAATAATAATAATAATAATAATAATAATAATAATAAATTTAAAAATCAGGACAGGACCTTAGAATGCATTTGCACAATCCATACCTGATAAATACCTGCTATCAAGGGTTAAGAAGACAGATCTGCTGGTAAAGTGCTTACCACTCATTCAGATTTCAAATCCTCAGCATATGTGTACAAGCTTA
>JADRCH010000030.1:2070802-2203037 GCA_019843965.1 Rhynchomys soricoides
TGTGCTGGGGAGATAGAGACAGGAGGAAATATTTAGCTCTTTGGTCTGACAGCATAGCTCAAATTGTAATCTCCAGGTATACCTCAAAATATTTACCTAAAAAATAGAGTAAAATAAAAAGTAAAATGGGTATCAATAGAACAATAAGACAATAGAGGAAATACCTGAATTATCAGCCCTGGTCCTCCACACATGCATGGACAAGTACACCAGCATGTGTACACACACACACACACACACACACACACACACAAACACACACACACACCAAACACACAACCACAGAGAGAGTGGGGAGAGACGGGGCATTGAGTAGGGTAGGAGAGAATTCTTATAAAAATATAATGATGAAAATTAAGAACCTAATCATACTGATGTATTTTAATACCCATTTGCAGAAAGGAAATTTTAAAAAATTGAGTCAATTGAGTATGTCCTTTGCTTACAGGTGCTTGTCAGTTTCATGAGGTACCATTTATCAATTGTTGACCTTAGAGCACGAGCCTTTGGAGTTCTGTTTAGGACATCCTCTTTCCCTCTACCTTGACAATAAATTCAAGGCTCTTTCCCACTTTCTCTTCTATTAGATTCAGTGTATCTGATTTTATGTTGAAGTCCTTAGCCTACTTGGACTTGAGCTTTGTGAAAGTGACAAATATTGGTATATTTTCATTTTTTTCTACAGACTGACTGCCAGTTAGACCAGCACTATTTATTGAAGATGCTTTCTTTCTTACATTGTATATTTTTGGCTTGTTTGTCGAAGATCAAGTGTCTTGGAACATGTGATTTTATGTCTGGGTCTTCAGCTCTATTCCATTGATCAACCTGTTTGTCTCTGTACATATACCATGCAGTTTTTATCACTATTTCTCTATAGTACAGCTTAAAGTCAGGGATGGTGATTCTCCAGAATTTTTGTTAGCTGTTGTTAAGAATTTTTTTCTATCCTGTTTTCTTGTTGTTGTCGTTGTTTTTCTACATGAAACTAAGAATTGCTCTTTACATGTGTATGAACAATTGTGCTGGCATTTGATGGGGATTGAATTCAAATCAGCGACCTACATATTAGTAAAAAGTCTTCCCTAACCAGACATCCAACAGAGGGCAAATATCCAAAATATATAAAGAACTCAGGAAACTAATCTCTAAAAAACATCAAACAACCAAACAAAATGTGGGAATTAAACAGAGAATTCACAACATAGGACTCTCAAAGGGGTCAGAAGCACTTAAAGAAATGTTGACTATTCTTAGTCACCAGGGAAATGTAAATCAAAACAACCCTGAGATTTCACCTTACACCAATCAGAATGGGTGAGATCAAAAACTCAGGTAACAACACGTGTTGGCAAGGACTTGAAGAAAGAGGAACAATCCTTCATTACTGGTACAGGTACTCTGGAAATCAATCTGGAGGTTCCTCAGAAAATTGGAAATAGATCTACCTGAAGACCCAGATATACCACTCTTGGACATATACACAAAAGATGTTCCACCACACCACAGGGGAATATGCTCCACTATGTTCATAGCAGACTTATTTGTGATAGCTAGAAGCTGGGAACAAACCAGATGTCCCACGACAGAAGAATGGATACAACCATTAAAGAGGATGGTGACAGGAACTTGCAACAGGTACATGAAAGGAGTTGAAGAGGGGAGAGAGTAAGATAGACATGGTGTAAATAGAGTAAATATGCATAGAATTAAAATTGTTTAAATTGAAAACGTTGCAACAATAATAGAGGAGAAGTGAATTTAAATCATGTAGAAAGAGTTGTGTGGAAGATTCCTCCTTTTTATAAAACTAGTATCTTAATTATTTTTTTCACTGAAATATTTTTAATTAATCAACCTTATTGTGGTAAAACATACAGAAATTATTTCTTTTTTGCATGAAATTATTTATTTACTTTACATCTCAAATACAGCTTCTCCTCTGTCCCCTCCTCTTAGCCCCTCCCTCTCCCCTTCTCTCTCTCCATAACCCCCCTCTCTTGTCTTCAGAGAAGGGGAGACCTCCCATGGATATCATATAGCCTTGGCCTATCAAGTAGCACTACAAGCAGGCACATCTTCTATTGCAGTTAGACAAGGCAACTCAGTTAGAGGAAAGGGATCCAAAGGCAAGCAACAGAGTCAGAGACAGCCCATGCTCCTGCTGTTAGATATCCCCTGCAAAGACGAAGCTGCAATTTTTTTACACATGTGTAGATGGCCTATGTTTGTCTCTGGTTGGTGATTCAGGCTCTGTGAACCCTATAAGACCAGATTAGCTAATTGTGTAGGTTTTCTTGTGTTGTCCTTGACCTCTCTGGCTGTCAATTCTTCTTCCCCATCTTCCACAAGATTCCCTAGCTCTTTACAATGTTTGGCTGTGTGTCTCTGCATCTGCTTTCATCAGTTGCTGTGTGTAACCTCTCAGATAACCATTATGTTGGGCGTCTGTTGCAAATATAGCAGAATATTATTAATAGTGTTAGGAGTGGGCTCTATTTTTATTCCAATATCATACAGTTTTTATTACTATTCTTCTGTAGTACAACTTGAAATCAGGGATGGGGATATCTTCTGAACTTCTTTTATTGGACAGAATTGTTTTATCTATCCCAGAATTTTCTTTCTCTATAAAAGTTGAGTATTTTTCTTTCAATGTCTATAAAGCATTGTGTTATAATTTTGATGAGATTGCACTGAGTCTATAGATTGCTTTTGGTAAAATAGCCATTTTTTGCTACTATGTCAATCCAACTAATCCATGAGCATGTGAGATCTTTTTACCTTCTAATATGTTATTCAATTTTTTTATCTTCAAGATTTGAAGTTCTTGTCATATATGTCTTTCATTTACTTTTTTGGGGTAACCATAATATCTTTTATATTATTTGTGGCTATTATGAAGTGTGTTGTTTCCCTAATTTCTTTCTCAGCCCATTTATTATATGTATAAAGAAGGGCTACGTTTTTTCTTCTTCTTTTTTTTTTTTTCTTTTTTTGAGTTAGTGTTGTTTCCAGCCATTTTGTTGAAGGTGCTTACCAGTTGCAAAAGTTCTCTGGTGAAAATTTTTGACTTACTTATGTTTACGATCATACCCTCTGCAGATGATACTTTTTTTTTCCCTTTTAATTTTTATCTCCTTGATCTCCTTTTGTTGCCTTACTGCTATAGCTAAAACCTCTAATGCTATATTGAACATATATCAGATGAATCTTGTGTTGTTCCTGATTTTACTTGAATTACTTTAAATTTCTCTCCATTTACTTTGATATTGGCTCTTGGCTAGCTGTATATTATCTTCATTGTGGTTATGTATGTGCCTTGTATCCCCGATATCTCTAAGACTTATATCATGGAGGGGTTTTGGATTTTGTTGAAAGCCTTTTCAGGATCCAATGAGATGATTATGTATTTTTTTCTTTAAGTTTGTTTATATGTTAGATTATATTGATGGACTTTCCTAGGTTGAACCATTCCTGATTCCCTGAGATAAAGCATACTTGATTTGTGGGTGATATTTTTTGATGTTTTTTTTTTTATTTTTAAATCTAGCTTGTGAGTATTTTATTGAGTATTTTGTATTAATATTTATAAGGGAAATTGGTCTAAAATTCTCTTTCTTTATTGAAGTTTTGTGTGGTTTAGGTATCAGGGTGATTGTGGCCTCAGAAAATGAGTTTGACAATGTTATTTCTATTCCTATTTTTAGAAATAGTTTGAGGAATGTGGCTATTACCTCCTCTTTGAGGTTTGTTAGATTCTTCACTAAATCCATCTGGCCCTCTGTTTTGTTTTTTTTTTTTTCTTGTGGTGGTGGAATTGGGAGAGTTTTAATGACCACTTCTATTAACTTAGAGGTTGTCAGTCTACTTAAATCTTGATGTAAATTTTGTAAGTGGTATATATCAAGAAAATCACCTATTTTACTTAGATTTTTTTTTTCAGTTTAATGGAGTGCAGGGCTTTGAAGACAGACCTAATGATTCTTCAGCTTTCCTTCCTGTCCATAGTTATGTCCCTCCTTTCTCTTCCGATTTTATTAATGTGGACATTCTCTGTCTGACCTTAGTTTGGCTAAGGTTTTGCCTATTTCTTCATTTTCTTAAAGAACTACATCTTCATTTTGTTTATTCTTTATATTGTTCTCTTAGTTCCCAATTTAATGATTTTTGATCTCAAGTTTGATTATCTCCTGCCTTTTACTTGTCCTGGGTGTGCTTACTTCTTTTTGTTCTACAGCTTTCATGTGTGTTGTTAAGTCGTTACTATGAGATGTCTTCAATTTCCTTATGAAGGTAGTTAGTACAATGACGTTTCCCCCATAACACTGCTTTCATTGTTTCCCATAAATTTGGATATGTTGTCTATTATTTTTCATTGAATTCTAAAAAATCTTCAATTTATTTCTTTATTTCTTCCCTGACACAATGTGTAGGCTTTCTGTTGTTGTTCACATACAGTTTTAATCCATGATAATTTGATAAGAAAGTTATTTCAATTTTCTTGTATCTGTTTCTTGTCACACTTTGTGACAGAGTAAATGATTAATTTTGTAAAGGTTCCAAGAAGTGCTGAGAAAAATGTATATTCTTTTTGTTTGAGTGAAATGTTCTACAGACATCTGTTAGGTCTATGTTATTTATTTATTTATTTATTTATTTATTTTGTTTTTTCGAGACAGAGTTTCTCTGTATAGCCCTGGCTGTCCTGAAACTTACTCTGTAGACCAGGCTGGCCTCAAAATCAGAAATCTGCCTGTCTTTGCCTCCCAAGTGCTGGGATTAAAGGCATGTGCCACCACTGCCCAGCGGTCTATGTGATTTATAACATCTGCGAGTTCAATTTTATCTCTGTTTTGTTTCTCTCTGGATGATATGTCCATTCATGGGTCTTGAAATCTCCCATTGTTAATGTGTGGGATTTGATGTATGACTTAAACTTTAGTGATGTTGCTTTTATGAATGTGTTTGCCTTTCCATTTCTCTAAATTGAGAAGTCATCTTGGTGAATTTTTCCCATGACAAGGATGAAGTCTCCTTCCCTATCTCTTTTGTTTACTTTTAGTTGAAAGTCTGTTTTATTACATGTCAGGCTGAGTTAGGCAGTCTGTTTTCTGGTAGAGCTAAGGTTTGAATGCTACAGTCCCAATAGGTTGTCTGCAGCCTATAAGGGATGGCAGAGGTTTGCCAGGTTCTTAGAGAACAGCTTCTAACACGTGCCTATATGTCTCCATAAGTCTGTAATATTTGGTCAAGTAGAAAGGAAACACCTCTCAAGCCCCTCCTCTGGTAGAGCCGTTGCCACGAAGCCCTAAGCCATCCTCATGTTAATGAGATACCGAGAGGCTTAGCCTTGCCCCTTCCCAGTTAATATTTCTACCACGCCCCTCCTGGAGATCACGGGCACGGTTCTACACACACACCATTCTCTATGATGAAAATAAATGCCTTAAAACCCTGGACTGTCTCTATTCATCTTGATCCACCGTGGGAAGCCAGGGATCTGGCCTTCAATTAAGGAGCCACCAAATGCGACTCAGCGCTTCCAGACAGCTGCCATTTACTCAAACAAATCCACCTAACCAGCACACAAGCCACCAACCCAGTCCTGGTGGAGAACCCAGCCATGTTACTCCCCCTACCCCCCTTTGGCCCAGACCCTATCTAGCCTGCAGCCCCATTGTGTTCCCAGCTCTCCCGCAGTATCCATTGGTGTCTGCAATCCCCATTGCCTGGGAATTCCACCGAGATGGCGGAGATGCATCCCCCTGGGAATGGCTAACCCTCTTCCACCCATGGGCTGTGTCTCTGCAGAGGCTTCTCACACAGCCTGACTGGCCCGGAGGACTGTGGAAGAGCATATGGTCACTTCCCGTGTGTCCTGCCCCTCTCAGGGACCATGAGCACTTGGGGCAGACACTCGGGACCTCATTCTTTCCTGTGCCAGTTGTTCCCACAATTAAATATTAGAATGGCTACTCCAGCTCAGTTATTGAGTCCATTTGGCTGGAAAAATATTTTTGTAGGCCTTTTCTCTGAGGTAATGCCTATCCTTGTTGCTGAGGTGTGTTTCCTGTAATCAGCAGAATAATGGATCCTGTTTTTGCATCCATTCTGTTAAGCTGTGTCTTTCTATTGGGAAATTAAGTCCATTGATTTTGAAAGCTATTAGTGACCAATGCTTCTTAATTCTTGTTATTTGGGTGTAGTAGTAGTAGTAGTAGTAGTAGTAGTAGTAGTAGTAATAGTTGTGTGTGTGTGTGTGTGTGTGTGTATCTGTGTGTGTATGTATGTGCCTCCTTTCTTTTGGTTTTGTTAGTATGACATTATTTATTGCCTGTGTTTTGTAGGTGTAGTGACTCTCCTTGGGTTGGAGTTTTCCTTCTAGTATCTTCTGTAGGGCTGTTTTGTGGACAGATATTATGGAAGTTTGTTTTTTGTTTGTTTGTTTTTGCTTTGTTTTGTTTTGTTTTTTTTGTTTTTTTATTTTTCCATGAAATATCTTGTTTTCTCAATCTGATTTTTGAAAGGTTTGCTTTGTATAGTCTTAGAGATTGCAAAACATCTGCCCAGGCCCTTCTTGTAAATTATGCATCTTTCTTTAGGTCATGAAATTTTCTTTAATCATTTTTTTGAAATTATTTTCTAAGCCTTAGAACTGGTAATCTTCTCCTTCTATTCCTTTCGTTGTTAGGTTTAGTCTTTCCATAGTGTCCTTGATTTCCTGTTTTGTTTTTGTTTTGTTGTTGTTGTTTTTCCATTTGGTTTGGGCTTTGTTTTTTTTTTTCCTTTCTGGAACCTTTTAGAGTCAACATTTTTTTTCTTTTTTTGGACTGGTATATCAATTTCTTCTATTGTATGTTATATGTCAGAGATTTTCTCCTCCTTCTATTGTATTTTGTTGGTGATGCTTGCCTCTGTACTTTTTGTTCACTTACCTAGGTTTTCCAACTGCAGAATTCTCTAAATTTGTGAGGATTTATTTTATTTTATTATTGCTTCTATTTCCATTTTCAGATCTTGAACAATTTTATTTATTTTCTTCGCCTGTTTAATAGTATTCCCTGTACTTCTTTTATGGATTTATTAATTTTCTGTTTAAAGACATCAATCACCTTTATAAGATTGGATTTAGAGTTATGTTTTTGTGCTTCATCTGTGTTCATCCAGGGCTTGGTGTAATAAGACAGCTGGGCTCTGGTGATGCCATATTTTCCTGGATCTTTCTTATTTTGTTCTTACACTGACCTCTATTCCTCTGCTTGTCCCTGGTATTTGCAGGGCTCTAGAAATGCAGACAAAGTTGTAGACCTCAAAACAGAGTTCAGGAAAGAAGGCACAGTTTGTTGTTGCTGGCTGTGCCCTGAAGGAACCTGACAAGCAAGGGGCCTATAGCAAAGCCCTATCTGGTTATGCCAGGTTCTGACAAGGCTCTAGAAATGGAGGCAGATCTTTGGGTTGTAAAATGGTGCTCAGGGAACTAGGTAGAGCTCACCACCCAGTGGGTATGCCCCAGGTGGACTTCAGAGGCAGGGTATTGGGCTTGGAGGGGTTTTACTTGGCTGTCATTGGTACCAGCTGGCCTCTAAGAGTACTGGCAGAGCTGTGGGATGGAAAATGGAATGCACAGGGAAAAGGGTTCTGCTCACCATTGCTAGACCTGCCCCAGTGATACCTGACAGGAGTTGGGGGGGGGGAGGTTGTTTAAGGTGTCTAACTCTCTTGTCCCTGGTGCAAGCAGGCATTGGGAATGAAGGCAGAGCTATGATCCAATCAAAATAGAGTGAGGGGCACAAGAAGCAGCAGCTAGGTATGCCCCTGAGATAGACAGTAGACAGAGGATTGGGGCTGGAAGGGTTTCATTTGGACGTCCTTCGTTCAGTCAGACCTCAAGGAAACAAGTCTCCTGTGCGCAAGAAAATGGTATATTTTTTTAATGTGTCACTTAAGACTAACAACAGACATGCATTAAATAATCATATGTGTACTTATTAAAACTATGCATCAACCTTTCTTTTAGCACTAAAACTAATGAGACTTTCTATATTACTGTGCTATATCTTTCTACAAATATATCCCTGATCCCACAGGAGAATGTTGGGTATGTTATGAAGATTATTTTGGTGCATGCTTTCATATATTTCATTCTAGGCATAGCTGACTTTATGCCTTTTAATCCTGGGGCCAGGGAGAAAGCACATCACAAAGAAAATACAGGAAATATATGTTTACCTCATGAGAATGAAGAAACAAGTGGGAAAGGAGATCAGTGTAGGTTCAGACAAAGTCCTCCCGAAAGAAGGCATCCATTTACCTACTTCTTTAACCAAGAACCAATACTACCCAATTATATTTATCAATCCATTGACTAAGTCAGAGCTCTCTCCAGCCAGGCCTTTCCTTGGCTAACATAAGCATTTTAAAGTACTTCCTATCTGAAGTAGCTCACATAATTAAGAATGCATGCCTGCCAGCTGAGTAGCCATAGTGAGCCTTTCCTTAACATCAAAATCAAGAGACATTCCATAAACCGTGATGTATATTTTCTTTGTCCCATTAGAGAAGGCCAAGAGAGAGATTTTAGAACATTAGAAGGAGCAGAACCTCTGTGTTGCCCAAGTCTGTCCTCAAATGTCTTCTTCATCTCTTTTCCCACTTCATGTAGAATCTATTGAACACCCTGAATATAAGAAATCTATAGGCCATCAAAAGGTAAAATGTTAATTTAGATTTTATTTCCTTTTTTTTATAATTCTTAACGACAAATCAAGCATACTAATAAGATGTATGTTATGATTATTTTTACATAAAGAATTCAATTGTGGCCTACTATTTGATACTGTAGAACATAGGCCATCATTGTAAGTTCTCAGGGTTTGGTCAATATTTTTATTTCTTTTCTTTGTGTGTGTGTGTTCATTTTTCTTTTTTAAATATTTTTGATACTTTTTTACAGTTCAAATATATTCCCCTTTCCAGGTCTTCCCTTTGCAAACCTTCTATCCCATCCCCGCTCCCCCACCTCTTCAAATATGTTCCCTACCCACCAACCCACTCCTGTCTCCCCTCCCTGTCATTCCAGTATACTGGGGCATCTAACCCCCTCAGACCCAATGGCCTATCCTCCCACTGATGGTCAACAAGGCCTTCTTCTGCCACATATGTGGCCAGCACCATGGGTCCCTCCATGTGTATTCTTTGGTTGGTGGTCCAGTCTCTGGGAGCACTGGGGGATCAGGCCAGTTGACACTGTTGTTCCTTCTATGGGGCTGTAAACTCCCTCAGCTCCTTCAGTCCCTTCTCCAACTTCTCCATCTGGGACCCAACGATCAGTCCAATGGTTTCTGTGAATTGAATCTTAGGGATTCTGAACTTTTGGGCTAAAATCCAATTATTAGTGAGTACATACTGTGTTCCTTCTTTTGAGACTACACTACCTCACTCAAGATATTTTCAAGTTCCATCCATTTGCCTGCAAATTTCATGAAGTCATTGTTTTTAATAGCTGAGTAGAACTCCATTATGTAAATGTACCCCATTTTCTGTATTCATTCTTCTGTTGAGGGACATCTGTGTTGTATCTAGCTTCTGATCATAGACAAAGGACAATAGCAGGATTTTAAAATAAAGGAGCTAGATTCAAATATACTATTTGCTTATTTAAGGATTACAATTTAAGCAACTTCAAACTCAGTAATACAAATTAGAAGAACAAAAAAGAGTTATTATTGGCCATAGATATTCCCTCTAACATGCTCTAGAAAATTAAGATTCGAGGCTTAAGAATTTTCATTTATTAAAGTTTTTATTCAACTGCAGAGAAATAAAAAAAAATTATTTTTATATCTACTTGGTCCAGATATATGTGAAGGACATTCAATTAAGTGATTAGATATATTCCTCACAGCACTTACATAAATTATTTTCATATATTTGCATAAGATATTAAAAGGCTGAAGGAAGGTAAGATGCAGCCTAATGTGGACCTGAATATGGGCTTCAAGCTCATGATGTGATAAAATTATTGAGAGCCTCCTGCAATGAAGTCTCATATTATATTACTTATGTATTTTATATACTTGGTGATAAGAGTAAGACATGTTCTATGAAAATTTTCTAGAAATTAATGAGAAAAAAAACAAGAGTATTTATGAGGACATTAGTGATTTTAAAATATGTTATAAAATATATGTGTTTTAAAGCTTTTCAGTGGTTTTCTTTCAACACTATGACTTCCATTCCTGTGTTAACCTAACTTTGTAAAAGAATATTGTAATTTTTCCCCAGACAAACCCTTGACTGCCTAGATTTCTGCTTTCATTTTAGTTTTAATACATTGCTACTTTGATTTTATTAATTTTAGAAGTTGACACATTGTGGGCCCATGTACCAGAGTCTATCTGAGGAGATCTCTGGCCTGGCCAGGTGGGAGAGTTCAAGCAAAAGAAAAGGGCATGAGCAAGGATGGGGAATTGCCTCTGCCACCCCCACTGCTGCTGCTGCTACCTCCACTGCTGTCCCTGTTATCACTTCAAGACTCTACACTGGTTGCACTGAGCCAGGCCATGCTGAGCCTGTGGAAGGCTGGTTAACTAGCAAGTTCTGGGGGAGCAGGTCTCTCCTCTGACAGTGTTACAGCTCTTATGATAGGTACTCTCAGATGATGTACTCATTCTCATACACCTGAAAGGGGAATTTCTGCTAGTTATTTGATTGGCTGATAAAGATGAGAGGAAGCTAATCATTAGGTAAAGATATAGGGGCTGGATCTTCAAGGAAGAACAAGAAGAGAAGGGAAGGAGAGCAGGGTCAGACAAGATGGAGGATGGACAGAGAAGAAGATGGAGGGAGAAGAAGATGACAATGAACCAGAACCATGTGGCTTGGAGGAATCACAAGTAGTTAGGGATTTCATAGTTGGACAATAGAGTAGTAAAGTGGTACATATGTTACATCTAAGCATGAATCTTATAATTATATTATTGAAGTGTGTGTTCTTGGCACGGGCATTAGGGGTTGGAGATTTATCATTATAAATCTGGCTGGTATAAGTGTTTTCATTTCACGGGGCTAAGGGGATCTGAGTGAGCAGTAGCTGACATTCTGCAGGTCAACCACAGGGGCTTGGGAAGTGTTAGTGGTGGCTCCAGGCATTTCAGGAATGACTCATTCAGTCATCTCAGCGAGTAGAGACCAAGAGAGCTAACTTGGGAGCCGAGCTGGTTTTTTGATCAGAGCAGTTTAGCAGCAGGCTGGCCCCAGGGACCAGGGCAAGATGGCAGCTTGGGGCTGTCCATGGAGGTGGGCCTGCATAGCCAGATTTAGAATGGGTTCATTTTAAAAATTACATACCAAATACACCTTTAATCCTTTTTGATAAGATTATATACAGTTTTGGGATGGGTTGGGGTCTGACAATAGATGTTTCCTATTGCCTTGGTCTGAGATGTTAAGGATGCCTCATCTACATGTGGATGGACTTGAGGTGTTGCCCTACATGAATGATGGCCACACATATCTCTATGGGGGTGGTGATGCAGCTATGTGACAGGAGCCTGGTGCCAGGAGCAGGTAAAACTCCTATCATCCCTTCAGAGTCCCCAAGCCTTAGCTCGACCTTACCAGGCTTCCTCTCATAGTTCACTGCCCCATAAGATATAAGTACTGTATTTATACCATTGCACCCCATTATTCTCCCCTTCAACTTCTCCTGAGCCCCACTCCTTCTCAACTCATACCTCCTCTCTAATTACCATTCACACACATCCACATACAGGCATACACTCACACTCACTTATACATACAAGCTCATGAGCACAATTAAACACACACACACACACACACACACACACACACACACACACTGAGACACTTTGTTGGTAAGGTCAAAATCTAAGGTTACCTGAAAGCTCTAAGCTCAGTGCAAAATTTCATCAGGGCTCTCTCTTCTCTTTGGGATCCCAGACCTTACATCAACTACTTGAGGAATGACATGAAGTCATGCACCTAAGATCCTAGAATGTCTCTCAGTGCTAATGAGGCATCTCAGTAGCCTTAGCCTTCAGTGGAAAACCTTGGTCCAAAATTCTGGATATTCTTATGTTTTTCCTCAAAATTACATAAGCCTTGGCTCATTTCATACAAGAAAATGTATGTGTATAAGCCAACCCCAAAAGATTGTCTTAGAGAGCTGTTTCACTGATGATTGTCAGAGAAACCTTCAATAAAAAGAGATGGAACATTAAGATACTCAGATAAACCCATGCCCACAACACCCTGCCCTCATTCCCAGCAGGCCCTGTGTCCTGCTTGTTTTGGAGTCCACTTCATCCTTACAGCCCAGTATGTAGCTGCATCTGGAACCATGAGAGAAAGCAGAGGATGAGGTAACACACACACACACACACACACACACACACACACACACACACACAAATGTCTTCTGCTAAGTCCACTTAGTACTGCTCTTCTAAGTATGTGTTTGCTGGCTAGTCTTGTGTCATGTTGACATAGAAAATAGAGATATCTGAAAGGAGAGAACTTTAATGGAGTAATTGTCTCCCTACGATCTGAGTGTATGGCATTTTTAAACTAATTATTGATGGAGAAATGCCCAGCTTATTGAGGGTGGTGGCATGCCTTGATTGGTAATCTTGGGTTCTATAATAACGCAGGTTGCATGTAGACCGCCAGTTGAACCAGCACCATTTGTTGATTCAACTGGCAGGTCTACAACTGACGGTCTACATGTAGAAGAATGTGAATTGATCCATTCCTATCTCCTTGTACAAAGCTCAAGTCCAAGTGGATCAAGGACCTCCACATAAAACCAGATACACTGAATCTAATAGAAGAGGAAGTGGGGGAAAATCTTGAACACATAGGCACAGGGAAAAAGTTCCTGAAAAGAACACCGATGGCTTGTGCTCTAAGATCAAGAATCGACAAATGGAACCTCATGAAATCACAAAGCTTCTGTAAATCAAAGGACACTGTATATAGGACAAAATGGCAACCAACAGATTGGGAAAAGATCTTTACTAATCCTATGTCCAATGGAGGTCTAATATCCAATGTATACGAAGAACTCAAGAAGCTAGACTCCAGAGAACCAACTAATCCTTTCAAAAAATGGGGAACAGAACTAAACAGAGAATTCTCAACTGAGGAAACTCGAATGGCTGAGAAGCACCTAAAGAAATGTTCAACATCCTTAGTCATCAGGGAAATGCAAATCAAAACAACCCTGAGGTTTCACCTCACACCAGTCAGAATGGCTAAGATCAAATCCTCACGTGACAGTAGATGTTGGAGAGGGTGTGGAGAAAGAGGAACACTCCTCCATTGCTGGAGGGATTGCAAGCTGGTACAACCTCTCTGGAAATCAGTTTGGAGGACCCTCAGAAAATTGGGCATAATACTACCTGAGGACTCAGCTATACCACTCCTGGGCATATACCCAGAAGATGCTCCAACATGTAATAAAGACACATGTTCCACTATGTTCATAGCAGCCATATTTATAATAGCCAGAAACTGGAATCAACCCAGATGTCCCTCAACAGAGGAGTGGATACAGAAAATG
Organism: Rhynchomys soricoides; assembly: GCA_019843965.1. NCBI lineage: Eukaryota > Metazoa > Chordata > Mammalia > Rodentia > Muridae > Rhynchomys > Rhynchomys soricoides. Next base: position 2,084,388 of record JADRCH010000030.1, read on the forward strand.
TAGTACATTTACACAATGGAATACTACTCAGCTATTAAAAACAATGACTTCATGAAATTCTTAGGCAAATGGATGGAACTTGAAAATATCATCCTGAGCAAGGTAACGCAGTCACAAAAGAATGAACACGGTATGTACTCACTGATAAGTGGTTATTAGCCCAAAAGTTCGGAATACCCAAGAGTGACTTCACAGCAACCTTTGGGCTGAGTGTGAGGTCCCAGATGGAGGAGTTGGAGAAGGGATTGAAGGAGCTAAGGAAGTTTGCAGCCCCAGGAAGGGAGCAACAGTGTCAAATGGCCTGACCCCTCGAGGCTCCCAGAGACTGGATCACCATCCAAAGAATATACATGGATGGACCCACTGTGGTGCCCACATATGTGGCAGAGGAGGGTCTTGTTAGCCATCAGGGAGAGTTGAGGCCCATGGGCCGGAGGGTGTTAGATGCCCCAATATAGGAAAATGCCAAGGAGGGAAACCAAGAATGGGTAGGTGGGTGGGTAGGTGAATACCCCCATAAAGGGAGGGGGAAGGGGAGGGAATAGGGAGGTTTCAAAGGGGAGATCTGGAAAGGTGGAAACATTTGAAATATAAATAACATATCAGAAAATAAAATAAAATATTTTCACTTTCATGTAAAAAAAAAAAAAAAAAACAGAAAAAAAAAAGAAAGAAAGAAGGTTGGATAAGCCATGATGAGCAAGCCATTAAACAGTACCCCTTCATGGTCTTTATATCAGCTCCTGACAACAGGTTCTTTCCCTATTTGAGTTCCTGTCCTGCCTTCCTTTGGTGATTAACAACTATGTAGCAAACTACATATGTATGTGTAACTATGTATGTATAAATCAAATAAAACCCTTTCCTCTACAACTTGCTTTTAGGTTATGGTATTTTGTCACAGAAATAAAAACCCCAATGAAGACAATGTGCTTAGAGCTGATTGCTTGAGTTTGGATAACCAATCAGGGTGCTTTTTTGTTCAGAAGCAATTAATTGTACCTGCCAATTAATAGGTGAGGTCTTTGTGAGGTCTTCTCCATCCACTTGGGCATATCAATTTGTGTTATCATTATGGAGTTGTTATTTAGGAAGCCATATTATTTAGGTTTTTTGGTTGCAGCTTCCTTATCATATACAGAAGATGCTATATTACAGAAGATGTACTCTTCCGTTGGGTCTTACAATCTTTCCATCTTTTCCAGTATATTGTCTGAGTATTAATTATTTTGAAAATCTTCTATCTATGTAGATTTGGTACTTAAAAGAGAAGTATGGGGTCCATTTCAAAATTAAATATCTCATCCAGTTTAGATTTAAAAACAAAACAAACAAACAAAAAACCCCCAGGAACTGTATCAATTTTGTTTAAAAGGCATTTGATATTTTCCCCATGACTTAATTTTGACTACATACATTGGAAATTACAATGCACTGTATAGCGTGCTTATTGAGGTATTTTGTGATGTACCTTAAGAAAATAATAGCAAAATGTAAGCCATTATATGTGTTTTCTATCATATAAAAATCCTTGCTTATGTTATAAAAGTAGGAGTAAGAGAAGAGAGAGGAAATACACACACCACAGAGGAGAGATATTTGAATATTTTTTTAATATCACCTCTCTGCTTAACAATGATTAAGCTATACTATACTTCCTTTTTGTTGATTACCCCGACTTCTTCCTCACTGTCAGAATGAATTTTTATTTGATTTGAAGGAGTAGCAGAGCATCTTCATATTAGTTCAATTTTTCTCCATTTCTGTAAAGTGAATATGATTTCCTTGATCTACTGCATTCTCTTGTCTTTTGCTCAAGATCACATCATAAATCTGTGGACCATCTGAATGTGAGATGTTATTTTGGTGTTATTTCTACATAATCTAAATCAATGCCATATCTTTCTTATAAAAGTGTTACAGAAATACATACAAAAGATTCATTATCCTCCATATAGTGTTGAGTATAAAACCACTAATTTTAATTTTCCTTACTTTTTGTTGATTCAATCAACAAATTATTATATTAGCTGAAACCTTGTGTTTTATTTACCATTATTCCCATGACTAAAAATTATAAATTCACATTTATATTGTCATAAAATGACAAATATAGATCCAAGGGTTCAGAAGTGAGAAGAAAGATCTAAGTCACTAATTTTAGTACAAATTAAATCAACATGAGTACAACTAAAATAACTTTTAATTGATGTCCCTGCACCATCACAAAATGATTGCAACCTTTAAACGAATGTACCCAAACCTTTGAGGCTGATTTAACATAAGAAACTCAGGTAAAGGTCACTCTGGATCGTTGAAGAGCCACTTGAAGAATCCCATTCTCTTTTTATTTTTAATTCTGAAACAGGCTATTCACAGCATATTAAATGATTGATTTTGCATTGTTCCTTTTAAATTTTTTTTCTTATTCAAACATGAGCAGTTTCTATAATTTTTTTTCTGAAATGATGATGTGGCCATGCTTTACAAAGTTTCTAACTTTAGAACTGCAACTTAAATACAGTTAGTGTTGAACTGTCAACAACATAAAATAAAATAAATCTAAAAATATTTAGAAGAAAATTTCCATGATTTATAAATCTTTATAAATATATTATGGAACTGTTGATTTTGTCTTTTTAAAACTCATGTAAACATATCTTTTCTCTAGTTGAAATGCACATTAGAGATCAACTATAATGATCGTAATTAATAGAAAAACCTACATTCTGTGGACTTTTCTTCTCTAAAATTCTAGCTTCCTATCTCAAACCATTCTGTATTACCTGCTTTCTTTTCAATGTGACTAAGTACACAGTAAAAGGTTGGCACAACTTATACCAAGGAATTCAGGGAAAGAAAAACATTAAGAGTCAAGTCACTACATCTAAGTAGAAAAAAGCAAGATGAGGTGTGTGTCACTAAAGATTTAATTTCCTGACCTCTGCATCTATTTTCAAGAAGCAAATAAGAGCAACATCATCTTGCCAGATATGCCACTGAAGCAACAATCCAAGGAACCTTGAGAGCTGCAGTCTCAATTGGTTTGAAAGGTACATCCTGCTCACATCACACCAGACCTCACATTCCTCCCAACACAGCAAAAGGGGTATTATGACTCATTCATTTTTTTGAAAAAAAACTTAGCAACTCAACTTATGTTTTACCGAAATGAACAACAAATTCTCATCTGAAGCATGAAAAGAGCTGTATTAGCCCCATTAACAATTCATCATATTAACAAATATTTACTTACTCAAGAAAAGATTGATAAATTTGTTTCACAGATGATATGCCCACATACACACAATAATTCCTGCTGTTCTTAATGCTTAAAAGTGTGTGTGTGTGTGTCAAAGATAGCTAGGCTACTGAAAACTGCACAACTGAAGTCTACATCTTTCAATAAGATTTTAACACAAGATAAAAATTAGATTGGAATTTTAAAAATCAAGTTCCCACATTTATCCCTTTCTTTAATTCTAACTGTCACTCATGTCACAAATTAAATGGCTTTCAGGATTATCACTTAAGTTTATACCCTAGTTCAAGCCTCCTGAGATAAGTATAACTCATGGGTTTACCATGATATACTAGGAACTCATCTTTTTGTGTGCTTTTTTGTATATATATTAAAACTAAATATTGTTTTATTTCATCAGAAAATTTCCAATTCAGCTTTCTCCCAAGAGTCAAATTAACATATTAGCTAATAGTCATAGAGTCTTGACCCTTGATGTCTTGGTATTGTTGGCCCTGCTTTTCATCTCAGTTGATCCTACAGTATAGCCTTCTTTCTGTTGAGACATCTTTACCAGGCAAAATGATTCTGAAAGACTGTGTCTAATGCAATACAGAGATTCTTTGTCCTTTCTAAAGAACAATCTTATTTACACTAAGACTGGGATGTAAAAGAGAGAAGAAAAATACTGAGTGAAATTAGGAAATTGGTATGAATTTCTTTAATTTTCTATGGCACAGAAGGCTTAGAGTAAAAGAGTAGTGCATAACACTGTGAGACTGGAAAATTTTAAAACTGCCAACTTCCCTGAGAACCTGAACTCCTGACCCAGGAGATTGCCAAATGTTACATTCCTGAGAACTACCCTCCCTAAAGATTCCAAAAATAACCGACAGCCTGCTATCACCCCAGTCACCTGGCCCGAGCCAATCAAATTCCACCATGACTGGAAAGTCCCTAACCCCTAGACTTCCACCCTGCTTGTGGTTTTTGAGGTTAAAAGCTGAGTGTTTCCCTTGTTCGGGGCTCCACACAACTCTCCTGCATGAGGACAGTGTTGAGCCCCAGCGCGCTGGTTTCCTGAATAAAGCCTCTTGCTGATTGTATCAAGCCACCTCTTGCTCGGTCATTGGGGTTGCACATTGCCCGTTGCTGGTGAGCGGTGGTCTCCCCAGTTCCGGGGTCCATCAACACCTTATAACAAAAAATGGAAAGATTACTTCTCTTTTACTATATACAGAGCTGTTACTGAATGATTAGAATTTATTCCTAAAAGAACTGGCATTTGAGGATATCCTTGAGAGAGTTACTATCTCCTTTCAAACTCAGTACTCTCTGGTTGAGTTGCAGAGAGATGGAAACAGAGAGCCATATAGCAAAGGAAGAAAGGTTGACAGTACGGCTACTGTATTCTACTGCAGAAATACAGGAGACCATATTTGCTTGTTCATCTGGAGGGACTACATACCTTGGACAATGAAGGAAAGTGATCTTTGAAACAGAGTCAACCAGTGTGCTACTTGAAAATGATAGGATGATTCAATCAGTATGGACTAATCTTTTTATTGTAATTCTCATGGTCATTTCTTTAACTTGTCAAAGAGACTGCTAAACTATACTCTGCTTCAATTTATTAAATCTCTCTCTCTCTCTTTCTGAGTGTGTGTGTGTGTGTTGTGAGGGATCAATCTCTAGTCATGTTGGCTGGCTCCACTCATCTTTACTCACTGAACCATCTTTTCTGTCTGATTAAATGTTTTAAACTAATGGAAACTGACTAAAGAATTTTATACACTCTTGTATTTTATGTTTCCCAGTATATGAGTGGAAGATGGTCAGAGAGCATGCATGGGTTACTTCCCATTAGATTCTCAAGTAATGTGTGTTATTTAATATGGTGAATACTCAAGAAAGTAATTTGTACAACTTACAAATAGGACATACTTTTCTTTGGATAAGTATGTCAGTAAAAAACAACAGGAATGCATGGAAATTACCATAAGACAGGTTTATATATGTTTGATAAAATATTCTCACAGACTGGTTTAGCCACAGACTGCAACACTTCTGGGGCTTTCTTTTCCTGACACAGGGTATCCAAAAACTGAGCTACAGTAAGATCATCCTGAGATTCCTTTCAATGATAACTTATCAAAACAAAATTAATAATACAAAAGGTTATATTCTTAAATTAAATGGGATTTTTTGATACAAAATATCTAGCATGAGTCATGATTTCCTTATAACTCTTACAAAATAGAATTGATAGACAGGAAATAAAAATAAATCGACAGGAAATGAAATAAAGACTTTAACCTCATGGCACAACTCCTTCTAAAAGGTTGCTGTAAGAGATAAGTACCAATGAAAACTCACAACAAAGGGCCCTTCCTGGTTCTTAAATGTTGTTTACATCAGGAGGAGAAAACATAGTCCAAAGCAGGGGCCTTAAACAATAGCTCTGCCTCCAGCAAAACCCATCTTTTTCTTCAGGCTAGCATTATTCTCTCAAGAAGAGACATCTAGGTTATCATTTTAAAGTCTTCCTCACAAGCTTGAGCAGAAAAAGGCAGTGGTGGAACAAGCCTCCAGCTCCTTTTTCCCTTCCTGACAGGACATCTGGAGGAGACTATCTTGAGGAAGCTGACTAAATACAAGAGGCCAGTATCCTGCACTTCACCTGCTCTGTATAGTGCCTTTTTTTCTAGTGTGTTCTAAATTGCATACCTCTATAATTTAATACCCCTGTTTTTTATTTTTCCTTACTCATCTATATTCTATCTATGGAACAGAAAGTTACCACAACAGTAAACAGAAAGGGAGGCATTCACCTTCTACAGCTTTATTTTGAAAAAAAGTTGGAAATCAACTGCAAAAATAGAAACTATTGCACATAAATCATAGTGTTGTACTCAAAAATCCTCATTGGGATTTACTGCTAGCCAAATGGCCTTATCTTGGGAGAGGGGAAGGAGAGGAGAGAAGATGTAGGGGACAGGGGAGGAAGGAGATGATATAGTCCTGGGGAATGCTCTTTGTTTAATGAGAAACATCTGCTGGTCAGTGGCCTCATCTCTGGGGAGCTAATGTTTCTTTCACTACGAGCTCAAGAATAATTTCTAAATTAATTGTGTTAGTATAACAACAGCATTGACTAGTATTCCAACCTATTGTGCTTGATCCTACCAAGTAGGAGAAGAAGGACTAGATGATAGATAGGTGATAAGTAGATAGATAGATAGATAGAATGACAGACAGATTGATGGATAAATGGATGGACAGAAGAATATACTTCCAAAGTACTAAAATTATGTAATAAAACACCAAAGTCCTTTATACTGGAACAGTACATGTGGGACAGTCAACAAAGTCCAGGTGTTCAATTCCTTAGTCTAGTCAAAAAGCATACAGTTGACCCCAACACAGTAAAAGGAAAGAAGGAACACAGATATAGCCACTACACCAATTAGGGACCATAAGAGAAACTGCAACTGATTCCAGAAGGAAGTATGAGCCTAAATCCAGGAAGGAGATGGGAGATGAAGGGCAAGAGGACAAACACCTCCAAGTTCAGGTCCATACTGAAGAGTAGAACTGGTAACGGTTCTAAGACAGAAAAGGCCACAGATGATGCAATATGGTTCCTCATCAAAGCAGTTCTTTCTCCAGAGATCATGCTGCTGTATTGAACATGGCTTCTGTGAAATACTGAAGTGGTTCCATTTGAATCTTCTAAGTAAAGTTTGAAAAGACTGAGGTACCTCTTATTACTATGATTATATACTGTGCAATTACTAGTTTTCTTAATATTAAATTCCTTCAAAGCTGAAGTACCAATTTCAGTTGATCTGATTCACCAGAGTAACTTAAACTATTCAGAATAGCTAAAAAAGAATGCTGTATTTATGATAATATTTAAAGTAGTGAATTCAACAAGCATGACTACTATCTAGTTCATTACTTCATGTCTTTAGGCTTTGCTTGTGGGTATTTTGTTTGATGTGGTTAAATATTTTTAAGTTATGTGTATAGATGAATGGTTGGATGTGTACATAGATTTATTCACATGAATATAGCTGTTGTCATAGAACAGAAGAAAGTGTCAGATCCTCTGGACTTTGAGGGATGGATGACTGTGAACTTTGGGCTTATTCTGAACCCCTGAGTATCTAGACAATATCTAGAATACATTTTCTAGAATAAACAACAGCAGCAACAACAACAACAAAACAACAGTTAAGTTTATTTTTAGAAAGTTGAAATTCAAGTAATTATAAAGGTAAAACATCCCATTTTGGGACCATTAGTGAGATGATACAGTCATATATAAAACAACATAAAAACAAATAAGTAAATATCCAATTGCATAAATATTACTAAATTTGAGGAAAAAATGGAATAAATATACATCCTATTGTAATGGTAAATATTTTGAAAATTCAGTAGAACAAAATAAAATGTAGGAGCTTGATTATGAAAATCTTATACTAGATCAAAGTCAAAATAGAATTTAGTTGAAGACATAAAAATCTCCTGGTTCTTTTGAAGACAAATATCATTTTCAAGACTGGTTCATAATCACTACTTTGGGGTAGTTTATCTAACATACTTATATAACAATGGTAGCATGTGCTAGAACAAAATACAGGAATACATATTAACATAGGCTGCTGAACAAATGAAGGCATAGAAGACTTTTGTTCCTAGCAGGGCTGGAAACTTTTTCTCCCACAAACATAGTCAAAGCTCATTACGAAGTGACTACTTTTATGTTTAGAGTGACAACAAACTGAAACAATGCATAGACTTTTCCCCTAAGAAAATGTACTTAATTCTGCTAGCTCATTTTTAACATGCAGGGCTAAAATTACAGAAGTGTATTATACATATGTAGAAAAGCTTTAAATATCTAAAGGCAATAAAGGGAGTATTCAAAGTAAGGACTATAAACATCCATAGTGATTTTCCCAAAGCATGCTGCTGTAAAGTATGCAAAAATAAAAACAAAAACAAAGTGCACTAAAACACAAAAGAAAAGTAAAAGAGAGAAAAGGAGTAAAAGCTCATATTTCTCCACTGCCTCTATGAATTGATTGTTATTTAAATGTAAAACACATATAAAAATGCAAAATAAGTGAAAACAAACTAAAATGTTCCTTAGATGAAGCCTTTAATTTTAATGGTGCTTAAAGAGAGTGACCAGGATAGATAAGACATTCCCTTATGCCTAATGCTGGCCAATTCTTCTTAAAGCATATACCAGTCATAAACTGCACCACATGAACAGGGCATCATTTTCCAGCCCACATCTTTAGCAAAAGACTTCTGCTCTCCCAGAGGCCAACTGGATGATCAGAATCCTACTGGTAACATTGGCACCCAAAAATATCAGAGGTCACATGAGCCACAAAATCCCCAACAGAGACACCTTTCTGGACCTGAAACTTTCCTGATCATCACAAGCCCAGGCTACTCACATCAAAAGACCAGGGCAATAGGACAACACCAGAACCCAGATATCCTACTACAGCAAGCTCTGCATTTTCCAACACAGCTGATAGACAAGAAAATGACCTTAAATCCAATCCTATGAAGATGATAGAGATGATTAAAGAGAAAATTAATAAATTCTTAGAAGAAATAGAGTAAAATACAATCAAATGTAAGAAAGAAATGAATAAGACTCTTCAAGACCTGAAAGTGGAAATAGAAGCAATAAAGAAAATAGAAAGAGATGGAAAGCCTAAGGAAGAGAACAGGAACTACAGACCCAAGCGTCACCAACAGTATACAAGAGGTGGAAGAGACAATCTCAGACTTAGAAGATACAATAGAAGAAATTGATGTGGGAGTCAAAAAAATATTAAACCTAAAAAATTCATGGCACAAAACATCCAAGAAATCTGGGACACTGAGACTATAAGAGCAATGACACTATTAGACATTGTAAGACCAAACATAATAATAGGAATAGAAGAAACAGAAGATTCTCAGCTCCAAGGCTCAGAACATATTTTCACTAGAAACATAGAAGGAAATTTCCCAAACTTAAAGAAAGAGATGCCTATAAATATACAAAAACTTCCAGAACACCACATATATTTGACTAGAAAAAGATATTCCCCACCCCTGACACATAATAAACAAAATAATAAATGTACAGAGCAAAGAAAGAATATTTAAAACTGCAAGGGAATAGGCTAATAAATATATAAAGGAAGACATAGTAGGCTTACATTTGACTAATTAATGGAGACTCTAAAACTAAGAAGTGCCTGGGAAGATGTCTTACAGAATCTAATAGACCAGAAATGTCATCCCAGACTACTATACCCAGCAAAACTTTCAATTTCCATGGAGGGAGAAAACAAGATATTTCATGACAAAACCTAATTTATATAATAGCAATCCACAAAGCCCTGTAGAACAAATAAAGGAAAAACTCCAAAGGAAAGAGGTTAACTACATCTTAGAAAAAGAAAAGCCTTACTTGACAACAGCAAAAACAGAAGGCGCGCACACACACACACACACACACACACACAACTATCAGCAATATCAAATAAAAGAAAGTAACAATAATTGGTCATTAATATGTCAACACCAATGGAATCAATTTCCAGTAAAAAGAACCATGTTATTAACAGAATGGGTGTTAAAACAAGCTCCATCCTGAGGCTGCATACAATAAACACATGCCAACACCAAAAATAGATATCAAATCAGAGTAAAGGGATAGAAAAAGATTTTCTATCCCTTAAGCCGATGTAGCCATTCTCATATCTAGCATAAAAGACTTTTAAACAAAATTAATCAAAAGAGATGGGAAGCCATTCCAAAAATCATCAAAGAAAAAAACCAGGAAGATGATATGTCAGTTGTCTACATCTATGCCTCAAATGTAAGATTATGCACACTTTAAAAGAAATATTACTAAACCTTAAATCCCTCATTGAAACAAACACATTAATTATGGGACACTTCAATATCCACTCTCACAAATAGACAGATCATCCGGAGAGGAAATAAACAGAGAAATAATGGAACTAACAGATGTTATAACTCATATGCACTTAACAGATATCTACAGAACATTTCACCTAAACACAAAAGAATACACTTTCTTTTAAGCACCTCAAAAAACTATCTCCAAAATTGACCATATTCTCAGATACAAAGCAAGTCTCAACAGATACAAGAAAATTGAAATAATCTCTTTTATCTTATCAGGCTACCAAGGCCTAAAGCTGGACTTCAACAACAACAGAAACAATAAAAAGCCTACAAACTCATAGAAAATGAAAATCCATCTACTCCATGACCACTGAGTCAGGGAAGAAATAAAGACTTTCAAAAATTCAGTAAAAATTAAGTCACAACATACACAAACTTATGGGACACAATAAAATCAGTGCGAAGAAAAAAGTTTATGCCCCATCCCACCCACACCCAGAGACAGCCTGGCCCCCAGGAGGCCTGCCACACTCTGGCTCAGAGTTGAGTTCCCCTACCCCAATACATGGCCTAACTGGGACACCCCCAGGGGCCCAAAGGACACAAGGCCTCCTAACCCTGCTGGAGATATATCTTTCTTGCAGTCCATAAAAATGCCTAAGAGCAGATCATATGTTCCAGCAAACCCCCAACCCCACCCACATCCAGTCTCAGCTTAATTCAAAGGAGGTCTCACATAGCCAGTCTCACAGATCAGGCTCTCAAGATCCCCTCCTACACCCAGAGACAGCCTGACCAATAGATATTCAACATAAACATGCTCAGAGCAGAGATAGGCTCCAGTCAGAGACAGCAAAGCCAGATAACATCAGAGATAACTAAATGATGAGAGGCAAGAACAAGAACATAAGCATCAGAAACCAGTGCCACTGGGCAACTTCAGAACCCAGTTCTCCCACCATAGCAAGCCCTAAAATCATAAAATCACATCTTATGAAGATGATAGAGGACCTTAAAAAAGGACATCAGTAACTCCCTTAAAGAAATACAGGAAAACACAGGTAAACAGGTAGAATCCCTTAAAAAAGAAACACATAAATTGCTTAAAGAAATACAGGAAAACACAATCAAACAGGTGAAGGAATTGAATAAAATCATCCAGGATCTAAGCACAAATCTAATAAACAAAGGTCTATAAGCATTCTAGGAGATCCACTACACACAGGTCAACAGGTAAGAACCCTCCAAAAATCCCACAGCTGCTGCTGGGAGCCCAGTGGACTTAGAACCCATCACCACCCAAAACACCTGCCCCCCTAATTCTGTTCTCCTTCCAGCCAGGCAGGGCAGACTGTCAACCACACAAAGAGCATCTGGCATCCAAGGAGATCTGCTGCACACAGGCCAACTAACACCACACCTTGAAGACATCCCAGAATTTCCTCTGCACACAAGGCAACTGGGCAACCAGCATGACAGTCTGGAGATCAATCATGGGCTCTTCAGCATGCAAGGCAACTGACCTAACAGACTGAATGCCTCCCTGGAGTTCTGCTGCACACAGGGAAACAGCTTGACTGTTCCTCTGAAGACCCTACTGTCAGAAGGCCTCACAAGACTTCTGCTGCAACCAGAGCAACTGGTTAGCAACTTCTCTGCCCCTCTGAAAACCCCACAGTCAGAAGCCCCACAGGAGGTCTGCTACTGGCAGAGCCACAGGCCTGCCAGGAGACTTGAAGCAACCCAGGGACAAAAGAGGCAGGTTCTATACAGTGACACCCAGGTCAGAAAACACTAGGGATAACTAGATGGTGAGATGCAAGCAACAGAAGCCAATATACATGGCATCATCAGAACCCAATTCTCCCACAACAGCAAACCCTGAATACACCAACACAAGTTAAAATCAGGAAGGTGCCTTAAAATCCTATCTCATGAAGATAATAGAGTCCTTAAAGGAGGATATAAATAATTCACTGAAAAGAATGCATGAAAACACAAGTAAACAGGGAAAAGCTCTCAAAGAGTAAACAAAAATTCCCTTAAAGAAATATAGGTAAACACAATCAACCAGGTGAAGGAATTGAAGAAAGTGGTCCAAGTCCTAAATGTGGAAGTAGAAACAATAAAGAAAACACAAATGGAGGCAACCTTGGAAATAGAAAACCTAGGAAACAGGTCACTACAGATGTAAGCATCACCAACAGAATGAAAGAGACTGAATAAAGAATCTGAAATATATAAGATACCATAGAAGAGATTGACACAACTGTCAAAGAAAGTTCAAAACATAAAATACTCCTAACCCCCAAAATCCAGGAACTCTAGGACACAATGAAAAGACCAAATCAAACAACAGAAAGCACACATACACCTGGAAACTGAACAACTCTCTATGCAATGAAAAGTTGGTCAGGGAAGAAATAAAGACAGAAATTAAAGATTTAATGGAAATGTTGACACAACATACCCAAACTTTTGGGACACAATGAAAACAGTGCTAAGAGAAAAATTCATAGCACTAAGAGCCATGGGAAAAAAATTGGAGGGATCCTAAAGTAGCAAATTAACATCAAATCTGAGAGTTATAGAAGAAAAAGAAACCAACACACCCAAGAGGAGTAGAAGACAGGAAATAGTCAAACTCAGGGTGGAAATCAAATAGAAACAAAGAGAACTATACAAAGACTCAGCAAAACCTAAAGCTGGTTGTTTGAAAGAATCAACAAGAATGATAAAGTCCAAGCAAAACTAACTAAGGGGCCTAGAGGCAGTATCCAAATTAACAAAATCAGAAATGAAAAGGGAGACACACCAACAGTAATGGAGGAAATTCAAAATATCATCAGATCATACTACAAAGGCCTATACTCAATAAAGCTGGAGAATTTAGATGAAATAGATGTTTTTCTAGAAAGAATTGAGAGAAGGTAAACTTTGTAAATAGGCCAATATCCCCTTAGGAAATGGAAGACATCATTGCAAATCTCCTAAGCAAAAAATGTGCAGGACAACACAGCTTTAGTGCAGAATTCTATTTAATCATCAAAGAAGAGCTAATACCAATATTCCTCAAACTATTCCATAAAATCAAAACAGAAGAAATACTACCCATTTCATTCTATGCAGTGACAATTACTCTGATACCTAAACCACACAAGGACACAACAAAAAAGAGAACTTCAGACCAATTTTGCTAATGAAGATAAATGCAAAAATATTCAATAAAATTATTGCAAACTGAATCCAAGAACACATTAAAATGATCAATCACCACAATCAAGTAGGTTTTATCACAGGGATACAAGGTTAGTTCAATATAAGAAAATCAATTAAAGGAATCCAGTATATAAACAAACTCAAAGAGAAAAATCACATGATCTTTTCCTTAGATGTTGAAAAAGCAATTGACAAAATACAAAACCCCTTCATGCATAAAGTATTGGATAGATCAGTAATTCAAGGCCCATACCTAAACATGATCAAAGCAACTTACTGAAAACCAACAGACAATATCAAATTGAATTCAGTGATACTTGAAACAATCCCACCAAAATCAGGGACAAGACAAGGATGCCCACTCTTCCCATATCTATTCAATATAGTACTTGAAGTTCTAGCAAGAAAAAATAAGATAGCAAAAAGAGATCAAGGGGATACAAATTGGCAAAGAAAATATAAAGGTATCACTAATTACAGCTGATATGATAGTAGACATAAGCGACCCCAAAAATTCTATTGGAGAACTTCTACAGCTGATAATGTCAGCGAAGGGGTTGGATATAAAATTAACTCAAAGAAATCCATAGACTTCCTTTAAACAAATGATAAATAGGATGAGAAAGAAATTAGGGTAACAACTCCTTTCACAATAGCCACAAACAATATCAAATACATTGGGGTAACTCTAACCAAACAAGTGAAAGTTCTATATGAAAATAACTTCAAATCTCTCAAGAGAGAAATTAAAGATCTCAGAAAACGGAGAGATCTTCCATGGATTGACAGAATTTACATAGTAAAAATGGTTATCCTACCAATGGCAATCTACAGATTCAATGCAATCCCTATCAAATCACAACACAATTCTTGTCTTTCAAAGACATAGAAAGAGCAATTCTCAAATTCATCTAAAAAAAAAAAAAAAAAAGAATAGTGAAGACAAATTTTTACAATAAAAGAACTGCTGGGGGAATCATCAGCCCTGCCCTCAAGCTATACTACAGAGCAGAAGTGATATAAACTGTATGGGATTGGTACAGAGACAGACAGGTTGATCAGTGAAACAGAAGAAACAGAAATTAAACTGCACACTAATGGATACTTGATTTTTGGAAAAGAAGCAAAAAATATACAATGGAAAAAAGAAATAATCTTCAATAAATGGTGCTGGTCTAACTGGCTGTGTAGAAAAATGAAAATAGAGCCATATTTGTCACCTTCCACAAAGCTCAAGTCCAAGTTGATCAAGTCTCTCAACATAAATATAGATACACTGAATCGAATAGAAGAGAAAGTGGAAAAAAATCCTTGAACTCATTGGCACGGGGAGAAATTTCCTAAACAGAACTCCAATGACTCATGCTCTAAGATCAATAATTGGTAAATGGGACCCCGTGAAACTGGAATGCTTCTGTAAGGCAACAGACATAGCCAACAAAAAAAACCAAAAAAACAAAAAAACAAAACAAAACAAAACAAAAAATTGGCCACCTACAGATTGGGAAAAAAAATCTTCATGAACCCAATGTCCGATAGAGGGCTAATATACAAAATACATACATAACTTATGAAGCTAATAACCAAAAACTCAAATAACCCTATCAAAAAATGAGGTATAGAAATAATCAGAGAATTCACAAGAGAGGAATCTCGCAGATCTGAGAAGCACTGAAGGAATGTTCAAAGTCCTGAGTGATCAGGGAAAAGCTCCTCCAAAGGACCCTGAGATTCCACTTTACACCAATCAGAAAGGATAAGATCAAAACCTCAGGTGACAACACATGTTGGTAAGGATGTGGAGAAAGAGGAACACTCCTCCATTGCTGGTGAGATTGCAAACTGGTAGAACCACTCTGGAAATCAATCTGGAGATTCCTCAGAAAATTCAGGTATACCACTCTAGGTCATACCCCAAAAGTTGCCCCATCATGCAAAAGGGGGCATATGGTCCACTATGTTTATAGCAGCCTTGTTTGTGATAAGTGGAAGCTGGAAACAACCCAGTTGTTCCACAACAGATAAATGGATACAGAAAATGTGTTTCATTTACACAATGGAATACTACTCAGCTATTATGAATGAGGACATCCTGAGTTTTTCAGGCAAATGTATGGAACTAGAAAATATCATCCTGAGTGAGGTAACTCGACCAAAAAGAACATGCATGGTATGTATTCACTAATAAGTGCATATTAGACCTCCAAAAGTAAAGAATACCCAAGATACAGTCTAGAAAACTAAAAAAAAAAAAAAAAAAAAAAAAAAAAAATGTAAACAAGCTGAATGGCCCAAGTGAGAATGCCTCAATCACACTTTGGAAATAGAAGAAAGCAATCACAGGATGAGGGAGTGAGGGAGAGACCTGAATGGGAAAGGTAACAGGAAGTGGAGGAAGAGAACATGATCAAGTTTTGGGTTGCGGGTCAGCAGAAAGAATGAAAACAGGCAATCTCAAGAGGTAGATGGACTCTCCAGAATATACCTCAGACCTGGGAGGTGAGAGACATTTGGGACTCAAAGGGAGAGATCTTGGATGAAATGTTTTACACTGGGGAGAGGTAACTTGGAGAGTCTACCTCCAATAGAAAGACAGGACATCAAGTGAAGGATGAGGATGCCATCCCACAGTCAAAACTCTTATTCATAACTGTTCTTGTGTGATAAGAGTACAGGGACAAAAATGGAGAAGAGCCTAAGGAAAAGGAGGTCCAGCGACATGCCCAAAATGGGATCCAGCTCAGGACGGGGTGAAGCCCCAGGGACTGACACTACTATTGAGGCTATGGAGAGCTCACATCAATGGCCTTATCTTCACTGTCCTCTGAAAGACAAAACAAGCAGCAGAAAGAGTCAAATCAGATCTTTTTTTCCCAACCAATGGACAGAAGTTAGGGAACCCCATTGCTAAATTAGGAAAAAGTTGGAAGAAACAGAGAAGGAAGGTGATCCTGTAGGAGGACGTGCAGTCTCAATTAACCTGGATTCCTGAGATCTCTCAGACACTGGACCACCAACCAGGCAGCATACACCAGCTGATATGAGGCACCCAATACATATACAGCAGAAGACTGCTGGCTCTGGGTTCAGTTAGAGAAGATGAACCTAATCAATCAAGATACTGGAGTTCTCAGGGAGTGGGGAAGTCTGGTGGGGTAGGAGTTATGGGGTTGGGCACATCCTTGTGAAAATGGGGGGGAGGAGATATGGGATGGGAAACAGTCAGAAGGTGAACGAGGTGGGGGATAAAATCTGAGTGTAAAAGTATGAATAAATAAAATTAAAAAAAAAAAAAAGAAATTACAAAGTGAGACAACCCTGGTGATGGAAAACCTAGAAAAGAGATCAGGGTCAGAGATGCAAGCATCACCAATAGAATAAAAGATATAGAAGACAAAATCTCAGGCATAGAAGGTACCATTGAGGACATTAAAAAATATAAAGTGCTCCTTCTGGTCTGAACCTTGTGCCCTGAGCAGACCTTGGGTGCTGGCTCATATCCAGTCCCACAACACCCAGAGGAAGCTCAACTCCCAGGAGTTCTAACATGCCCAAGATCACAGGTGAGGAGACCACATCATCTACCCCAACACCAGGAGTAACTGAGGCCCCAGGATCCAGAAAGCAGAACCCCCACCCAGCCAGGGGGCACGGATTCCTTCCAGTTCTGAAATTGTAACCTGGAGCAGACATGGAGTGATTGCACTGCACTCACTCATTTTTTCTTTTTTACTTCCATGAATTTATTAATATTACACATGAAGTATATTGATAATAAACTATAACACAGTGCAGTTGTTTATTTTTTTAGTAATTAATTTATATTTCAAATTATCCCTTTCCAGGTCTCCCATATGGAGACCCCCTATCCCATACCCCATCCTCCTACCTCTATGAGGGTATTCCCCCCACCCGCCAACCCACTCTCGTCTTCCCTCCCTTGCATTCTGCTACACTGGGCATCTAACATCCTCAGGCCCAAAGGCCACTACTCCCACTGATAGTCAACAAGGCCCTCCTCTGCCACATATGTGGCCAGCACCATGAGACCTTCCATGTGTATTCTTTGGTTGGTGGTTCAATCTCCGGGACCACCCAGGGTCTGGCCAGTGCTGCAAACTCCCTCAGCTCCTTCAGTCCCTTCAACTCCTCATCTGAAACTCAACTCTCAGTCCAATGGTTGCTGTGAATTAAATCTTGAGTATTATGAACTTTTGGGCTAATATCGCTTATCAGTGAGTACATACCATATTTGTCCCTTTGTTGCCTCACTCAGAATGATATTTTCAAGTTCCATCCATCTGCTTGCAAAATTTCATGAAGTCATTGTTTTTAATAGCTGAGTAGTATTCTATTGTGTAAATGTACCACATTTTCTGTATCCATTCCTCTGTTTAGGGACATCTAGTTTGTTTCCAGCTTCTGGCTATTCTAAATATGGCTTCTGTGAACACAAAAGAGCATGTGTCCTTATTGTATGTTGGAGCATCTTCTGGGTATATGCCCAAGAGTGGTATAGCTGGGTTCTCGGGTATTATTATGACCAATTTTCTTAGGGTCAACCAAACTGATTTCCAGAGAGGTTGTACCAGCTTGCAATCCCTCCAGCAATGGAGGAATGTTCCTCTTTCTCCACATCCTCGCCAGCATATGTGGTCAGCTGCATTTTTGATCTTAGCCATTCTGACTGGTGTGAGGTAGAATCTCAAGGTTGTTTTTATTTGCATTTCTTTGATGACTAGGGATGTTGAACATTTCTTTAGGTGCTTCTTGACCATTCAAGCTTCCTCAGTTGAGAATTCTCTGTTTAGCACTGTTCCCCATTTTTTGATAAGGTTATTTGGTTCTCTGTACCTTCTTGAGCTCTTTGTACATATTGGATATTAGCCCTCTATCAAACATAGGGTTGGTAAAGATCTTTTCCCAATCTGTTGGTTGCTATTTTGTCCTATTGACAGTGTCCTTTGCTTTACAGAAGTTTTGCAATTTTATGAGATCCAATTTGTCGATTCGTGATCTTAGAGCATAAGCCATTAGTGTTTTGTTCAGGAACTTTTCCCCTGTGCCCATGTGTTCGAGACTTTTTTCCACTTTCTCTTCTATTAGAATCAGTATATCTGGTTTTATGTGTAGGTCCTTGATCCATCTGGACTTGACCTTTGTACAGGGAGATAGGAATGGATCAATTTGCATTCCTCTACATGTTAACTGCCATTGAACCAGCACCATTTGTTGAAAATGCTGTCTTTTTTCCACTGGCTGGTTTTAGTTCCTTTGTCAAAGATCAATTGACCATATATGTGTGGGTTCATTTCTGTATCTTCAATTCTATTTCATTGATCTACCTGCCTGTCACTGTACCAATACCATGCAGTTTTTATCACTACTGCTCTGTAGTACAGCTTGAGGTCAGGGGTCCTGATACACCCAGAAGTTCTTTTATTGTTGAAAATAGTTTTTACTATCCTGGTTTTTTTTGTTATTCCAAATAAATTTGAAAATTGTTCTTTCTAACTCTATGAAGAATTGAGTTGGAATTTTGATGGGGATTTTGTTGAATCTGTAGATTGCTTTCGGCAAAATGTCCATTTTAACTATATTAATTCTGCCAATCCATGAGAATGGGAGTTCTTTCCATCTTCTGAGGTCTTCTTCATTTCTTTCTTCAGAGACTTGAATTTCTTGTCATACAGATCTTTCACTTGTTTAATTAGAGTCACACCAACGTACTTTATATTGTTTGTGACAATTGTGAAGGGTGTCATTTTCCTAATTTCTTTCTTACCCTGTTTGTCTTTTGAGTATATTAAAGCTACTGATTTGTCTTTAATCCTTTTTTACAATCCAGACTTCATCCACATCCTGTTCTGTCCCCTGACTTCTAACCATCCCATATCTCCTCCCCTGGCCCCAAGAGGATGTTCCCATTTCCACCGCTACCTCACCAAGCCTCTCCACTCCCTGTGGCCTCAAATCTCTTGAGGATTAGGTTCTGCTTCTCTCCCTGAGGCCAGACCAGGTACTCCCCTACAGTATATGTGTCTGGGCCTCATATCATCTGGTGTATGCTTCCTGGTTGGTGGCTTATTGTCTAAGAAATCTCAGGAGTCCAGGTCAATTGAGACTGCTACTATTCCCATGGGGGCCTCCCTGCTCCTCAGCTTCTTCCAGCTTTCTTCAACTCAACCACAGGGGTCCCTAGCTTCCATCCATGGGCTGAGTATTATTATTTGCATCTGACTCTTTCAGCTGCTTGTTGGTCCTCTCAGATGAAAGATATTCTAGGCTTCTGTCTGTAAGCATACCACAGCATCAGCAACAGTGTCAGGTCCCCTGGCCTCCCCTTGAGCAGGATCCCCATTTTGGCCTGTCACTAGACATCCTGTCTCTCATGTTCTTCTCCAGTTTTGTCCTTGCAGTTCTTTCAGACGAGAATGATTCTGGATCAGAGGTTTTGACTGTGTAATAGCAGCCCTATTCCTTTCCTTGATGTCCTGATCCTCCAATGGAGGTGGGTTCTATAAGCTCCCCATTCCCCACTGTAGAATACTTCATATAAGGTCCCTCCCTTTGATCTCCAAGAGTCTCTCACCTCCCAGATCCCTAGCACATTCTAGAGGGTCCCCCCATATTCTAACCTCCTGAAGTTGCCTGTTTCCATTCTTTCTACTGGCCCTCAAGGCTTCATTCCTCTACTGCCAATACCTGACTATGTTTCCCCCTTCCTCTCCCTGTCCCCTCTCCCACCAAGGTCCCTTCCTCCTATCCCACATTATTGCTTTATTCTCCCTCCCCAGTGGGACTGATACATTCTCATGCAGTTCCTTTGGCTTGTTAACCTTGAGTCCAATGCATTCTGTCCTGAGTATTCTGTATTTTTTTCAGCTCAAATCTACTTATTAGTGAGTACATACCATGCATGTACTTTTGGATCTGAGTTACCTCACTCAGGATAATATTTACTAGTTTCATCTATTTGCCTGAAAAACTCATGACGTCCATGTTCTTAATAGCTGAGTAGTATTCTACTGTGTAAATGAACCACATTTTCTGTATCCATTCTTCTTTTGTGGGACATCTGGATCATTTCCAGCTTCTGGTTATCACAAATAATTCTTCTGTGAACATAGCAGAACACGTGCCCCTGTAGCATGGTGGAACATATTTTAGGTATATGTTCAAGAGTGCTAGAGCTCGGTCTTCATGTAGATCTATTTCCAATTTTCTGAGGAACTTCCAGATTGATTTCCAGACTGGTTGTACCAGTTCCCAATCCCACCAGCAATGGAGGAGTGTTCCTCTTTCCCCACATCCTCAAATTCTTGTGCTGTCACATGAGTTTTTGATCTTAGCCATTCTGAAGAGTGTAAGGTGGAATATCAGGGTCCTTTTCATTTGCATTTCCATGGTCACTTTTCTTTGAAAATTTAAGTGCTTCTCAGCCCTTTGAGGTTCCTCTGTTGTGAATTCTCTGCTTAGTTTTATACCCCAGTTTTTGATTAGGTTGTTTAGGTTTTTGGAAGTTAGCGTCTTGAGATCTTTATATATTTTGGATATTAGCACTCTATCAGATATGGAATTAGTGAAGATTTTTCCCCAATTTGTATGTCTCCAGTTTGTCATATTGACTATTTCCTTTGCCTTACAGAATAGTTCCAGTTTCATGAGGTTCCATCTATTAATTCTTAATCTTAGAGCCTGAAACATTGGAGTTCTGTGTAGGAAATTTCCTCCTGTGCCAGTGAGTTCAAGGCTCTTTCCCACTCACTTCTGATTTTATTAATTTGGGTACTGTCTTTGGGCCCTTTATGTAGTTTGCCTAGGAATTTATCTATCTTGTTGATTTTCTCAAAGAACCAGCTTTTGGTTTCGTTGATTCTTTGTATTGTTCTCTTTGTTTCTTTTTGGTTGATTTCACCTCCGCATTTGACTATTTTCTGCTGTCTACTCCTCTTGGGTGTGTTTGTTTCTTTTTGTTCTAGAGGTCTCAGGTGTGCTGTTAATTTGCTAGTGTAGGATATCTCCAATTTCTTTACCAGGGCACTTAGTGCTATGAATTTTTCTCTTAGCATTGCTTTCCTTGTGTCCCCCCAGTTGGGATATTCTGTGTCGTTGAATTCCAGGACAACTTTTCTTCCTTTCTTTAGTTCGTTCGTTCTTTCTTTCTTTCTTTCTTTCTTTTCTTTTCTTTCTTTCTTTCATTTCTTCTCTTAACAAATTATCATTAAGTAGAGAGTTGTTTAGTTTTCATGGATATGTGGGTTTTCTGTTGTTTTTTGTTATTGAAGACCAGCCTTAGCCCTGGGTGATCTTGTATCTTCTGAAGCTTGTTTTGTGCCCAGTTATATAGTCAATTTTGTAAAATGTACATGAGGTGCTGAGAAGAAGGTACATTCTTTTGTTTGGGTTGAAGTGTTCTGTGGAGATCTGTTAAATCCTTTTGGTTCATAACCTCTATTAGTTTCACTGTGTCTCTCTTTAAATTCTATTTCAATTACCTGGCCATTTGTGAAGTAAAGTCTCCCACTGTTATTGTGTGGTGTTCAATGTGTGTTTTGAGCTTTACTAAAGTTTCTTTTATGATTGTGGTTTCCCTTGCATTTGCAGTATTGATGTTCAGAACTGAGACTTTCTCTTGGTGGATTTTTCCTTTGATGAATATGAAGTGTCCTTCCTAATCTTGCTTCATAATTTTTGGTTGAAAGTCTATTTTAATAGATATTAGGATGGCAACTCTAGTTTGTTTCTTGAAATCATTTCCTTGGAAGACTTTTTTCCAGCCTTTTACTCTGAGGTAGTGTCTGTCTTTGTTATTTAAGTGTGTTTCTTGTATGCAGCAAAATGCTGGATCATTTGTCAATATCTTCTAAATTATCTTCTCCACCTGAGATTCTCTCTTATATTCTGTTGGTGATACTTACACCTGTAATTCCTGACCTCTTTCCTAGGTTTTCCATTTCCATGGTTGTTTTCATTTGTATTTTCTATATTGTTTCTATTTCCACTTTTAGATCTTGGACTGCTTTGTTTAATTCCTTCACCTGTTTGACATTGTTTTCCTGTATTTCTTTAAGGGATTTTTTTTCCTCTTTAGGGTCTTCTGCCAGTTTACCCATGTTTTTGTATATTTTTTTCAATGAGTTATATATACCCTCTTTAAAAGACTCTGTTATCTTCATTAAATAGGATTTTAGGTCAACTTCCTGCTTTTTCAGGGTGTTGGTGTATTCAGGGTTTGCTATGGTGGGGGAACTGGGTTCTGATGATGCCAAAATTTATTGGATTCTGTTGATATGGACTTGTGCATATCACTCTTGCCATCTTGTTATTCCTTGTGTTATTCAGTCTGGGTTTCTCTGTCTGGTGCCTTCTTCTTGTGCCCATGGGTGCTCCTGGTAGGCTTATGGCCTGTGCTTTAGCAGACCTCTCTTGAGATTTTCAGAATGTGGTGTCTTCAGAGGGGCAGACATGCTCCAGATTTGTTGTGTTGGCTGCAGCAGATCTCCTGGGAGGCCTTCAGACTGTTGGATCTTCAGAGGAGCAGTCAAGTTGTTGTCTTGTGTGTAGCTTTTCTCCTGGAAGGCCTTCAGACTGTGGAGTCTATTGCTCTGTATGCAGCAGAACAGTTGTTCTGTGTGCAGCCAACCTCCTGGAGTCCTTGAGACTGTGATGTCTTCAGAAGAGAAGACAAGCTTATGATCTGCTCTAGCAGAAGGTGCCAGGCCGGAAGGGCTCAGGGCAATTCTTTATAAATATTGGAAGAAGAATACTCAAATTCATATGGAAAAACAAAATACCCAGGACATCTATAAAATAATAGAACTTCAGGAGGTATCACCATCCCTAATTTTATGCTGTCTACAGAGCATTAGTAATAAAAACAAAAACATAAAAGACCACAAGGTATTAGCATAAAAACAGACAGTGGGATCAATGGAAACAAATTTAAGACTCAGACATAAGTACACACACCTACGCATACTTCATTTTTGACAATGAAGCCAAAATTATACAATAGAAGAAAGAAAGCATCTTTATCAAATGTTACTGGTCTAAATGGATGTCTGCATGTAGAAGAATTCAAATAGATCCATATCTGTTTATCTGCACAAAATTCTGCTTAATATAAAATCAGATACACTAAAGCTGATAGAAGATAAAGTGGAGAATAACCTTGAATTCATTAACATGGGATATAATTCTTGAACAGAATTCTAACAGCAAAGGAAATAAGATCATCAATTAATAAATGGAACTTCAGAAAACTGAATAGTTTCTGTAATGGAAAAAATGTAAATAAGAAAAAACCAAAAGACTCTAAAATATTAAAACACCTTCACCAATCTCACATCTGATACAAGGATGATATCCAAACTATATAAAGAACTCAAGAACCTAGGCATTGACACACGAAATAACTGAATTAAAATGGTGTACAGATCTAAGGGAAAAAAATCTGCAAAAGAGACCAAGTGACCAAGAATCACTTAAAGAAAATGTTCAACATCCTTAGTTATCAAGGAGATGCAAATCAAAAAACCTCAGATTCCATTTTCCACTCATCAGAATGGCTGAGATCAGTAACACAAGTGACAGTTCATGCTTGCAAGGATGTGGAATAATACCCATTTCTGATTGCAGTGTAAACTTGTTCAGTCATTTTGGAAATCCATTTGGTGTTCTTTTCAGAAAATTGGGAATAAATCTAATAGAAGACCCAGTTATACCACTCCTGGGCATATAAGCAAAGGAAGTTCCACCATACAAGAAGGACACTTGCTCAATTATATGCATAGCAGCTTTATTCATAACAGACAGAAATGAGGGAAAAATCTAGATTTCTTTCATCAAAACAAATGGATAAAGAAAATATGATGCATTTATACAATGGAGTACTACTTAGTTATTTTTTAAAAAGTATGTCACTAAATTTACAGGCAAATGGATAGAAATACAAAATACCATTCTGAGTGAGATAACCCAGACCCATAAAGACACACATGGTCTGTATTCACTTGTAAGTTAATATTAGCTGTTAACTAAAGGATGATCATGGTACAATCCACAGACCCAAAGAAGGTAAGTAACAATCAGGGTCCAAGTGGGGGACAACTGAATCTCACTGAGAGAGGGAAATAGAATAGACATTCTGGTTGGAATGGGATGAGGGGATTGGACAGAAGTGGGGCTAGAGATTGGAACAGGAATGATCAGGTGGGTAAAGGCCAGAGGGAAAGAGAACTGGGTGAGACAACTGGAAGTGAGGATCATCTTTTGTATGAACTAGAAACCTAGAATAAAGGAAACTCACAAGAATCTATGATGGCGTCCCAAGCTAAGCTACCTAGCAATAGGGGATATGGTGCCTAAACTGACCTTCTCCTGTAACCAGGCAAGATTTCTAATGGAGTGATTGAGACACAAATCTATCCATAAAACATTTTGACCTATGATTTTTCCTGCAATTTGTCCTGTGCAGAAATAAAGAAGGAACAGAAATTGAGAGAATGGCCAAGCAATGATGGTTCATCTTAAGAGTAATGCCATGAGAGGGAGCCTACCCCTGATACTGTTGTAGATATTCTAATATACCTACAGACAGGAGGGTAGCATAACCCTCCTGCTGGGAGAGGAATCACCCAGCAACTGATGGAAATAGAGACAAAAACGCACAACCAAACATTAGGCAGTATTTGGAAAATCCTGAGAAAAAATGGAAAGGAAGGATTGTAGGAGCCAGTAAGGTCAAGGACACCCCAAAAGTCCTACAGAAACAACTAGTCTGGGCCCACAGGGGCCCACAGAGACTGACCAATCTACCAGATAACGTGCATGGGAATGGCATAGGCTATCTGTACATAGGCAACAGTTGTTGCAGCTTGGTGTTCATGTGGGATCCCTAACAGCTGATTAAGGGCAGTGTCTGACTCTGTTGCCTGCCTTGGGAATCTGATCTCCCTACTGGGCTGCCTTGTCTAGCCTCAATAGAAGAGGATGCACCTGGTCTTACTGTAACTTGATATGCCAAACTTGGTTGATATCCATGGAGGTCTCCCATTTTTTCAGAAGAGAAAGGAAGGAAGAGAGGATGGGGAGTGAGCAGAGATGAGGGGAAATGAGTGGAAATAGGAAAGAGAAGTGAGACTGCAGTCTGAATGTAAAATAGATAAATATTATAAAAAATTACAAAGAGAGTGAGACTGGCTAGGTAAAACAAGCAAGTTATCTGAAGTGGGGTAAACTCCCTTTATTACCAACAGTACTCCAAAATAATTATCACTGCCTATATAGAAATAAAACAAGCAACACATCTGTATATACATTCAGAGGTAGGGCTCATAGAGTATGCAATTCCAAACACTGATTGATGATTCAAATGACAAAACTCATGATATCTACAGGTCTTAGATGTTCCCACATCTCACCAAGGAGGTTCTTTTGGCAGAAGATGCAGACTACCAGAGACATCTATAGCAGTCAAAATGCAGAGAATGACTGTCTGTGGAGTTCCCATCATCAAACGGGAAATAACACAACACCTATACATAAGACTGAAAGTAGATTACGGAGGATATGGAAAGATTGTAAGAGCCTGAGGACCAGGATAACTCCTGTAAAGTAGTATCTTCTGGAGTGCATGGAGATGTCATTTCCATGAGTTCTCATAATGGAGTTGACTGCATAAACCTTGCAAAGATGATAACAGTTGACAGGTTAACACTGAAGAAAAAATTTTAAATGGTACCACTATGAAGTGAAGAGCTGAAACAAAGCATCTAGGTTTACTTCTCTAGCAATGAGACTACAGTCTCAAAAAGTTAGTTCTAAACATGTACAAATAAAGTCAACATAATCTGGATTCATTTGAATATATATATATGTGTGTGTGTGTGTGTGTGTGTGTGTGTGTGTGTCTGTGTGTGTATACACACACAGAGAAGGGGGAGGAGGAAGTCTTGGGGGTTGCGGCTATGAAGGATGAAAATATAGTGTGCCTGTACAGGAAATTCTCAATTTAAAAAATTTTTGATTTTCATAAACATATCTGTGAACAGAAATGCACAGATTCACAATATAAATCTTTCAAATGTAAATCTAGATTTAAAATATTTTTACCATAGCATCTATGAAGATATTAACCTGTTTATATTTGGTAGGCATCTGCGTTTGAGGGGCAAGGGAGAAATTCCAAAGTCCTCAGCACTGCCACTCTTTGCAGGTTTGTTGTTTACAGTCATTCCCTTAATTCAATGGTGTAAGAATGTGTGGGATAATTCATAGCTTCCACCCACATTCTAGGACATTTGCAATTGTAGTTTTCATGCAACTGGCACTAAGGTCAGAAACAGGATTTTCCAGGCTTCTTAAAGGGCAACTAGGTTTCTCTTAGCCGAAGGTGAATTTGCAAAGCATGGATGTGTTGAATAAAGAACTCAAGCTCAGATTGCTTTCTCAGAGGTAGGCATTACATTAAGTCCAGTGCCTACTAGAGAAACAGAATGAATGAGACTTAGCTACATTTAGAAGTATTTTTGCAGAAAGTAGTAAGAAGATTCTTTCCCTGCCCTGCAGTGATTTCTGCTCTCCTCTAGCTGCAACTTAAGAGAGGAATGGAATGTTTCTCTCACAAATGCTGAGTTCATGTCTGGAACCCAACATCAGAAAGAAAAAGAGGGAAGAAGGAAGTAAGACAATACAAACTTTAAAGATTTATCATGGAAAATAGAAATTATTAATCCTAGTATTCATCAGAGGAGAAAAAACAATTCTACCATTTTGGGTCAAAATTCAGAACAAGCTTTATTAAACATTAAATATTGACCTAAAGATGGACTTTTGTTAGGACGACT
The DNA here is from genome assembly GCA_019843965.1 of Rhynchomys soricoides. Classification (NCBI taxonomy): domain Eukaryota; kingdom Metazoa; phylum Chordata; class Mammalia; order Rodentia; family Muridae; genus Rhynchomys; species Rhynchomys soricoides. Next base: position 2,111,652 of record JADRCH010000030.1, read on the forward strand.
CCCTTGAACTTCCTGAAACACATTATACAAGAGCTTTTGTAGACAAAATTTTATAAAGCACTGTACTTTCTTATGAGGCTTTGGTTATTTTGAAAGAACTTCAACTCCCAGCACCCCAGGAGATAACCTGGTTCTTGGGCAGATAGGGCTTATGGGTTTATTTTGAGTATTACAAAATCTCTACACTGCACTCTCTAATACATGTGCACACACCCCTGTCATCCATACACATCTGCACAGTGGCCCAGGACACCCTATTGTCCTCTGTGTGAGATCTGCTCTTTGTTGTGATATTACATCTAGTATCTCTGCCAAGAAACTGCCTCAAGATTTGCAGGCTTCTTCAGGGCTGAGAGGTAATCAAGCAAACATGACTTATCCTTAACTAGTGTCCCTCTTTGGTATTTTCTATCCTGACTGATATATGAAATGACTTCTTGGAAAGCCACAAATGAAAGTACTATGGTATAGTACCTAGTACAAAGAGATATCTGGAATTTGGGGAACCATTAATGCATTGTTTCTATGGAAAATGAAACCTTAATATCCTCCTCATCCATATGGAATTATATTACATAGCATAAACCCTACCATTTCCTGATTAACTCTAGACAAGTTCCTAAAAATCAGGCCTAACTGTAGCTAAGCTGACAACATAGACTCAAAGTTTTCTTTAATATTTTTCACACTGTAGACATTGTTGGTCCCATTGCCAATGCCTAACCCAACCATTAATTTACTGGTACCGTGTATTAACATCTGTTTCCTATAGGGTTCCACTTCCATTTTAATGTCACATAGATATACATAATCTTTCTATCATCAAAATCTAGAAGCCACAAATGGGAAAAAGATGTACAATTTGGATTAATTTGCTTGGTAGCTCGGTTCTTGATGTTTCCCACTATATTTTTTTTATAGCATTTTTTAAAATCACCTTTAACCTTTAGGTGTATTAGGCTGAAAATCTAATACACCTGTGAGACAGTTAAACCAAGCCAGCAAGACACTAAGGAGTATTCCTCTATGGTCTTTGCTTCAGTTCCTGCTCTAGGTTCTTGCCTTGAATTCCTTTTCTGAATTCCTTTCATAATAGACAGTGATTCCGAATGTAATTCCAATAAACATTCAGTGTTTGTCTCTACCAATTCAAAGCACTTTGTTATACACAGTTTGCATTCAGCTAGGTAACAAGAAGTATATGTAAGAGAGTGAGGTGAACGAGTCTATGATTATATTCATCAATCACATGTCAAATTTAGATATAATGAAGCAGCCCATTTTTCTCTGAGTGGAAGATCACTCTTCTTTGGGAACATATTTTGTAATAAGGTGAGTAACAAGTGAATAAATGATTGAAAATATCAATTAGCAATAAAGCTAGTTTCATTTGCCAAGATAATTTATTATTATTTTTGCTGTATAACAAACATTGTCTTCAATATATATTTTATAGTCTCTCTCTTGTTTTATGTGGGGAATTATGATTTCCATGCTTTCAATTTTAAAAATGTAAAATTATAATATATGTCTACAGGCATGGAGTGCACTTTCTTCTCTTGTATTTTTATATGAAGTAGCTAAGACTTTGGAGTTAGGAGAGTGAACTTAATTTTAATGTTCATTGAAGCTCATTAACAATGATTTGTCTACAACAATTTTAATGAGAGGCTCATATTTCTAAAATGAAAGCCAGATCTCTCACTGCAACAGAGGTATAGCATTGTCATCTGTACAAGAACAAGAATAGGCAGTGGTGTCAATTTCATGTAACACATCCAACCAAATGCCTGATGCTTAATGAGCTGTTCTTAGGCCAAATTTCTTCCTTTTCTTACCTTTTGCAGAAGATGTTTACACACACACACAGACACAGACACACACACAGAGACACATACACAGACACACACACACAGACACACACACAGAGACACACACACAGACACACACACACACAGACACACCTTTTTTGTTATCTAAATTCCTGTTATAATATGCATTCTTATCATGTAATGAATTTTCTAATATTCCCCATTCTCATTTATTGTTTCCTGTCCTCATGAGTTTGTCTACCAAACAGAATCTCCCTAAACATGACCTTCTTTGCCTTTTAACTGACACAATGATATTGAGAGAGGTGCATCATGGTATAATATCAAGCTGGTCTGAGGAAGAAAAAAATCGATTCTCATTCCAACTCATCTCTTCCCTCTGGCAGCATGAAACCCATTATTCAACACAGATAGCATGTTTGCAATGGACTCACAAGGTACTTGTGAGGACAGATTATATAAAGCACAGAAGGGACCATATGGCTCAACACCTGCATTCAAAGCTGTATAATATCAGTTATCTAACTATCAGCACAATGGACCAACCTGTAACTGTGTGCCGGGGACCTGTTACCACTTTTATCAAATTCTGAGACATAGTATGATGTAATGATACAGAAAAAGATTTTCTGGTCAGTCCTTGGTTTCTGTTCTTCCTTTGCCACTTAGACTCCATAAGACTAATTTATGGGCTCCACTATGTACCTAGTTTTTCATCTGTTACATAGGCTTTCTAACATTATCTATTTTAGAAGATCACTACTATAGCTTAAATGTGAAATTATTCCAGAGGCTGATTTCACACTTGGTTAAATTACTGTTGGTGCTGTTTGAAAAGTCTCTGGAGCCATTAGGAGGTAAACACTCACTGGAGAAAGTGGTCATTCATAACGTATCTCTACTTCCTGTCTAATCTCTGTATCCTGACTGTAGATGTAAGGCCTCCTATTACATTAAACTTCTCAGTATGGTGAGCTTTATCCTTACAAATGGTGGGACAAGATAAACCTTTCACTCTTTTAGTTGTTTCTTGCGAAGTATTTGACTGTTTCAATATAAAAATTGAATACTGATATCATCACAACATTGAAATTTACTTGTAATATTAATTTACTTTAATGTAATAAGTGTTCAGACAGTCTGTCATTTAATCCTCACAATTTTAATATTGTTATTATTATCCCTAATCTATAAGTACAGCCCCTGAAGCTCAGTAATTTTCCAAGTGTAAAATATTGCAAGTGAAACACACACACACATACACACACAAACACACATACACACACACGCTCACATACAAACACAGAGGGACTTAAAACACCTATGTCTACAATATGGATGTTGATAGAATTGGGAAACCTGGGAATATTTTTGATAGTCACAAATAGGAGCTTTGCTAGCATTTAGAAGTCACCAATGCAACTGATCAACTATGATGTCCGGAGCTGCTGCTCACAGCAAAGAACTTCCTGGAATAAATATGAAATCTTTCTAGATAAGATATAAGATTCCAGATATATCTGAATTCCAACTTAACAGCAAATATTTGTCACTACTTATATGTCTCAAATACTTAAAACTTATCCCATGAAATATAACTTGAAATCTTGTATTTGTTCCTCTATTCCATTTAACAATAAAATATCTCTTGAATCAAAAGAACAGAAAACTTCCCATTGGTGACACAAGTGACATGATTCAATATTCCCAAACTTGGAAGACTTGAAACTGAGACGGGATTCCATCATTTCGGGGCCAACATTATTATTTTTTAATTTATTTTTATTTTTTTTTATAATAATTCATTCCATTCATTTAGACTTCAAGTGATATCCCATTTCTCGGTACCCCCTCGACCAACTCCCCATCCCATGATATCCTACTTCCTGGTTACCTCTTCACCAACACCCCATTCCACATCTGCCCTCCCCCTCTCTCTTTTGCCTGTATAAAAGTGCTCCCCTACCCACACTCTCCCTCCCCACTGGTCCAGCATCCCCCTACTCTGGGGCATCCAAACTCCCCTGGACCAAGGGCCTCCTCTCTTATTGCTGTTGGACAAGGCCATCCTCTGCTACATATGTATCTGGAGCCATGGACCCCTCCAGGTACACTCCTTGGTTGGTGATCTAGACTTTGGGAGAACTGGGTATTCAGGCCAGCCTATTTTGTTCTTCTAATGGGGTTGCAATCCCCCTCAGCTCTTCCAATCCTTCTGCCAGCAACCCCACCAGGTTCCCTGAGTTCAGTCTGATGGTTGGCTCCAAGTGTCCACATGTGCATTGGTCAGTTGCTGGCCGGACATCCCCAGGAACTGCCACACTTAGTTCCTGTCTGAGAACAGTGGGGTCGTTCCTGGTTGGCCCTTCCTTTAGTCTCTGTTCCATATTTTTTCCTAGTTCTTCCTTTGGACAGGAACATTTCTGTGTTAAAAAACTTTGAGATGGGTGGGTAGTCCCATCACTCAACCAGGGACTATGCTTGACCCCATCTCTTGAACAGGGGCAATGTCTATCTACTAGAGGTAGTCTCCTCAGGTTCTATCTCCCCCTTCTCTGCAAAAAATGTCTAAGTCAATCCCATTGTGTCCTGGGAACTTCTACCCCTTTCAGATCTCCTCCAGTTTCTGGTACTGGCAAACTTATTCCCTCCTGCTGCTTTCTCCCTCACTTGTTGGCCTCTCCTTCCACCTCCCACAACCATTCTGTTACCCCTCTCAATGCAAGACTGAAGCATGCACCTCCTGGTCTTCCTTCTACTCTCCATACAGTCTGTAGGTTGGATCATAGGCATTATTAGGGAGTACATACCATGTGTGCATGTCTGTTCTTTTGTGTCTCAGTTGCTTCACTCAGGATATTTTATAGTCACATATAGTGAATTTCATGAAATTATTGCTTTTAATGGCTACATAGTGCTCCATTATGTGTATATACCATATTTTCTGTATTCATTCTTATGTTGAGGGACATCTGGGTTATTTCCAGCTTCTGGATATTATGAATAAAGCTGGTATGAACATAGTGGAGCCTATGTCCTTGTGATATGATGGAGCATCTTTTGGGTATATGGTCAGGAGTGGTATAGCTGGGTCTTCAGGTAGAACTATTTCTAATTTTCTCAGGAATCACCAGATTGATTTCCAAAGTGTTTTTACTAGCTTGCAGTCTCACCAACAATGAAGGAGTGTTTATCTTTCTCCAAATCCTTGCCAGCATCTGCTGTCACCTGCATTTTTGATCTTAGCCATTCTGACTGGTGTGAGGTAGAATCTCAGGATCATTTTGATTTGCATTTCCCTGATAATTAAGGATGCTGAACATTTCTTTAAGTGTTTCTAAGACATTCACAACTCCTCAGTTGAGAATTCCCTGTTTAGCTCTGTACTCCACTTTTTAATAGAGTTATTTGGTTCTCTGGAGTCTACTTTGTATATATCTGGAGTCTTTGTATATTTTGTATATTAGTCCTCTATCAGATAAAGGGTTGGTAAAGATCTCTTCCTAATATGTAGGTTGCTATTGATAGTGTCCCTTGATTTACAGAAGCTTTCCAATTTTATGAAGTCCCATTGTCAATTATTGCTCTTAAAGGATAAGCGATTGGTGTTCTGTTCAGGAACTTTTCCTTATGCCCAAGTATTTGAGCCTCTTCCCCATTTTCTCTTATATTAGATTCAGCATATCAGGTTTTATGTGGTGGTCCTGATCCACTTGGATGTGAGCTTTATGCAAGGAGATAGGTATGGATCAATTTGCATTCTTCTACTTGCAGACCACCACTTGAACCATCACCATTTGTTGAAAGTGCTGTCTTCTCCCACCCCCCCACCCCCACTGGATGGTTTTAGCTTTTTTGTCAAAGATCAAATGATCATAAATGTCTGGGTCTTCCATTCTATTCCATTGATCTACCTGTCTGTCACTGTACTAATATCATGCACTTTTTATCACTATTACTCTATAGTATAGCTTGAGGTCAGGGATGGTGATTCCGCCAGAAGTTCTTTTATGGCTGAGAATATTTTATGCTGTCCTAGGATTTTTGTTATTCCAAATGAATTTGAGAACTGCTCTTTCTAGTTCTATGACGAATTGAGTGGGTATTTTGATGGGAATTGGAGTGAATCTGTAGATTGCTTTCGGTAAGATGGCCATTTTTACTATATTAATCTTGACAAATGATGAGAATGGGAATTTTTTCTGACTTCTGAGGTCTTCTTTGATTTCTTCCTTCAGGGTATTGACATTCTTGTCATACAGATCTTTCATTTGCTTGGTTACCATCACACCACGATACTTTATATTATTTGTGACTATTGTGAAGGGTGTCATTTCCCTAATTTCTTTCTCAGTCTCTTTATCCTTTGAGTAGAGGAAGGCTACAGATTTGTTTCAGTTAATTTTATATCCTGACACTTTACTGAAGTTCTCTAATTGCTCTGGCTACAAATTTGAGTACTATATTGAATAAATAGGAGAGAGTGGGCAGCCTTGTCTTATCCCTGATATTAATGCAATTGCTTTGAGTTTCTTTCCATTTAGTTTGATGCTGGCTATTGGTATTGCTGTATATAGCTTTGACCAAGTTATCATTGAGTAGAGAGTTGTTCAGCTTCCATGTGTTTGTGGACTTTCTGCTGTATTTGTTACTATTGAAAACCAGCCTTAGTCCATGATGGTCTGATAGAATACATGCGATTAACTCAATGTTTATGTTTCTGTTGGGGTTTGTTTTGTGTCCAAATAAATGGTTGATTTTTGAGAAGGCACAACGAAGTGCTGAGAAGAAGGTATATTCTTTTGTTTTAAGGTGAAATGTTTTAAAGATATCTGTTAAATCCATGTGGTTCATAACTTTTTTTAGTTTCACTGTGTTTCTGATTAATCTCTGTTTCCATTATCTATCCATTGGTGAGAGTGGGGTGTTGAAATCTTTTCCTATCATAGTGTAATGTTCAATGTGTGTTTTTAGCTTTAGTAACATTTCTTTTACAAATGTGGATGCCCTTGCATTTGGGGCATAGATGTTCAGAATTGAGAGTTCATTTTGGTGGATTTTTCCTTTGATAAATATGTAGTATCCTTCCCCATCTTTTTTTGATAACTTTTGTTTGAAAGTCTATTTTGTTGGACAGTAGAATGGCTACTACAGCTTGTTTCTTGGGACCATTTGTTTGGAAAAATTTTTTCAAGCCTTTTACATTGAGGGAATGTCTGTCTGTAACTCTGTTAGCTTATGACTTTTTATTGGATAATTGAGTCCATTGATTTTGAGAGATATTAAGGACCAATGATCATTGCCTCCTTTTATTTTGGTTGTTAGAATTGGAATTATGCTTGTGTGTTTCTCTCCTTTTGGATTTGTTGTGAATAGATTAATTTCTTTCTTTTTCTTGGATTTAGTTTCCCTCCTTGTGTTGGACTTTTCCTTCTATCATCTTCTGTTGGGCTGGATTAGTGGAAAGATATTGTTTAAATTTGATTTTGTCTTGGAATACTTTGGTTTCTCCATCTATGGTAATTGCGAGTTTTGCTGGGTATAGTAGAATGGGCTGGCAATTTGTTCTCTTGGGGTCTGTATGACATCTGACAAGGATCTTTTGGCTTTTATAGTCTCTGGTGAGAAGTGTGGTGTAATTCTGATAGGTCTGCTCTTTTATGTTACTTTATCATTTTTTCCTTACTCCCTTTAATACTCTCTCCTTGTTCTATGCATTTGGTGTTTTGATTATTATATGATGAGGGGAATTTCTTTTCTGTTCCCATCTGTTTGGTGTTCTGTAGGCTTCCTGTATGTTTGTGGTCATTACTTTCTTTAGGTTAGGAAAGTTTTCTTCTACAATTTTGTTGAAGATGTTTGCTGGTCCTTTGAGTTGGGAATTTTCACTCTCTTCTATACCTATTATTCTCAGGCTCAGTCTTTTCCTTGTGTCCTGGATTTCTTGAATGTTTTGAGATAGGAACTTTTTTCTTTTTGTATTTTCCTTGACTGTTGTGTATCCTCTTCATTTGTATCTTCTGCTTCTGAGATTCATTCTTCTATCTCTTGTATTCTGTTAGTAATGCTTGAGTCTGTGACTTCTCTTCTCTTTCCTAGGTTTTCTATCTCCAGGATTGTCTCCCTTTGAGTTTTCTTTAATGATTCTATTTCCACTTTTAGATACTAGATGGTTTGGTATAATTCCTTCAACTATTTTATTGCCTTTTCCTGTACTTCTTTAAGTGATTTATGTGTTTCCTATTTAAGGATTTCTACTTGTTTACTTGTGTTCTCCTGCATTTCTTTAAGGGTGTTATTTATATTCTTCTTAAAGTCCTCTATCAATTCATGAAATGAGAGTTTATATGAATCTTGTTTTAATGAAGTGTTGAGGTATACAGGACTTGCTGTATTAGGAGAACTGGGTTCTGATGTTGCTAAATCAAATTGGTTTCTGTTGTTTACGTTCTTATGCTTTCCTCTCACCATATGGTTATCTCAGGTGTTATCTGGCTTCCCTATCTCTGACTGAAGCCTCTCCTGCCGGTGAGCCTATGATCCTGCAATCCTGTGATGATCCTGTGATCCTTTGATTCTTGGGTGGTTGAGCTGTAACTGGGTAGGCTATGTGTGAACAGTCCCACACTGGGTATCTGCTCCTGGCCAGCATAGATGGAACGCGGAATCCTTGCAGGTCTCCAGCTGGTCAGGGAATCTGCTTCCCCAAGTCGCAGAGTTCCTGGTACACCAGGTCTCAGTGCAGGGTTTAAGGTCTCACCTCTGAGGCTGGATGTGTATGAATACCTGGGGAGTCTAGCTGTAACTAGGGGGTGTGTTGTGCGGGATCAGGTCCATTGCTAGGTCTCTGCTCCAGACCAGCATAGATGGGATCCAATATTTTTTTTTTAATAGATTCCATCAGGCTTTCATTTATCGATTCTGAGTTTTGAAAAATGGCAAATAGCTTTAAGTAAAGACATAAAAGTGATTACTAAGAGTGCAATCAATAGATCTAACTCCTGTTTTAAATGACAAATGCAAGGAGTGGCTTTCTATATGGATATCGAGGAGTCCCAGTCATCTAAGGTATTATATCCTAGGCTTCACTGTAGTATCATTCCTCAAATATTTTCATACTCAATTTCCTACTAAAGATTCAGCTGGAGATAAGAGTCCTTGGAATATTATATTTCATATGCCCATTTTTTTTTGAAGTTAGCAATTAAAAAAAAAAAAAACCATAGAATTCATCAATGGGGATGCCAAGAAAATGGTGTCAGTGGTGGAGAGGAGTGACAGATACCGTCCGTAAACTTCCAGTTGATAAAATGACCTGTTAATAACAGCCAGAGATGTCGTTTGTGTCTGTTTCAGTGGTGAAGTGGTGATTCTAGAAGATGGTTGGGTATGGATAAATAGGCTTTGTGTTCATGTTGTTTGGAATTTCTTTCTTGTCTCTTTGAAGACTAACCAGCCAAGCCTGACAGGATCAGCTTAGGGGTTGCAGTAAATGCAGTTGGTTGAGATGTTAGCTCAGTAGTCTATAAGGTCAATGCAAACTTCTGCTCACTCATTTCTTTATAAAAATTGATCTATTAATCTATGTAAACAAGTACATCTGCATATGTAATACCAGAGTTTATTCTACAGTATAGTAACCTCATGTTTGGGACAGGAAGAGACTGTGTCTTCTCACTCTTAATTTTTATTTGCTTGTTCATTGCCTCATGAGAAAAGAGCCCACCTAGGACATGGCTGATAAGACTTTTACATTGAAGTCTCATTTGGAAAGAAGAGATACTCTTTAGGCTCATTAGGAAGGAAAATAATACTTATGGGTTAACTTAAGCTCTTATTTACTAGACTTTATACAGTTTTTATTAACAGTTATGAACAGATAGAAAAAAAGAAGGTACCACTTGTCCTTGCTTTATATTCTCTAGGCCTCTGTATCAAAGACCTCACTTGATATGATCTAGGTGGCACATAAGCCAGGTGTGCAGTCAAGTAAAATCTTCCTTTCATTTGATGGAGAAGGAAAAAATACCCTAATGTGTAAACTCAGGTCAGGAGGTTCTTTTTTGGATATTCCCTGAGGGCTCAAATTTACAAACATAACTTAAGTTCAGAATCTGCATGCTAGAGTCCCACTATAGGCTGCTATCACTAAGGAAATGATGGGAAAATAACACTATTAAGATTAGTGTTCATTATTACTACCATAGATGCTTCCTCCAAACAGTTACATAGGTAGATTCTTTGGGCCTTTTCTCAAAACACTCCAAAGTACTAGCACAAAAGCACAGGGATGGACAGTCTCATTTTGAATCCGGTAGGTCTTATATCTGGGAGACTGGTCATGGTTTGGGGAAAAAAATCATCTAAATGGCTATCATTTTCTATCCAGTTTACCTCCAATATATAGGACACTGAAGAAAAAGAGAATGTCTGTTAGCTCAGTGTCTGAGGACATACTTCCTAACTTGCTTGGGGATGTCCTAAGTACAAAGTTGTTGAACAAAGGGAAAGCTGAAAGACTGAACAAGCAACACATTACAATCACAGACTGCGATCATGATTTGATTGACATGACATATTAGTTTACAAAAAACTTCATTGCCTTGTATTATTTATTGCTCATATCTGCATGAGAGGTACTACCCTGGCTAGTCAATTGAAATTTTGTTCATATAAGTTTTCTAAATTTATTTAAATATTAATTGATAAAATTGGAAAAAGTTACATATATTTGTGGTGTAGAAACTAATATGTAAATATATACATGTTAAAATGATTAAATTGAGTTAACGTGTGTATGCATCTTTTGTGAAACCACTTAAAATGTATTCGCTGAGTATGTTTTTTAAGTACACATCATTATTAGCTGTAGGCAAACCTCACCTTCCATTCTTTGTATAGTGACAAACATTATCCATTGGCTTGTTTTTAATTCACTCGATACAGGGCTCAGCAGCCTTACCCTCTCTCCATACTTCCATCACTCCAGCCCTTAGCCCCACTCACATCTTTCATCCTCCAGGGATGCCCATGCCCTGCAGCCTTCTTCTTTGTAGACCTCTTTTGACTCTCCCTTGCTTTGTATACCAAGTGCGCCTTTTGCTTTATCTTTTTAAAAACTTTTTTTTAAATGGCTGTAAACAGTTCTTTAGAAATATTTTACAAGACTTTACTTAAAGCCTCATCATAAATAAAAATTAATGCTCCCTCCATTTTCTCATTGAAAACCATGCCTTTGTGGCTTCTCATATGCCTCATTCCCCAAGAACACAGTAAACATACAATGTTTCATGCTTAACTAATTCTTTGACTTGCATATAGGTTTCAATCCTATCCTCTTCAACTTGTCTATCACTAAAATATATGAAGTTTTCCAACAGAGCAGGGACCAGCACATCATGCCTGCAATATAGGCAAAATGCCTAGGACTTTACAATTTAGGGATATTATAAACTATTCCCACTGCCTTATCTTGTTAATCAAACTGATTTTGTTTTGTGAAAATTGCTAAACAGAAAATATAATAACACGGGTAAATAAATAAAAATCTAGTAAACAGTAAAACATGGTCCTACAATTTGGATCACTTTGCCTATCTCTACTCCTACTTTTAGACCATAGCTAAGGTCTTTTGCTTTTAATCTGCATAAAATACCCAATAGTTCCAATTTCAGCTTCTGTTTCACTTTGAATTTTACATGCACTAACCCAAACTCTAGATATCCTTCTATCTTTTCTTAGATTTTTAGTTCTTAATAGAAGACACTACAATCTACTCACTGAGTGTCATCCCCCTGTATCCACCAATCTGCCTTGACACTAGTACTCCTTACCTACCACTGGTGGTTGAACAAATCCATTTCATCACCTTGTCTTATTAAATTTACAGCCAACATATGACCTTCCTGTGCATTCTTGACTGCTCACTCCTGTCATCACATTTCCTCCATGGAGTACAGAAACAGCTCTAAGCTCATGTCTCCACTGCCAGTCAACATAGACTCTCCTCTTCCCTAGAAATGGAAAGTGTCAGTTTCCCACAATTGTTATTAAGCTTTTCCTCACTTCAAAAGCTCATTTCAAATAATTTTTTTTTACTTTCATCTTTGTCTTGTTGAGAGCCATGGATGTAAAAAATAAAATTGCTACTCAAAAACCTATTATTCTTCATCATATTACTATGTTTTATGAGAACATATTTGAGATGAAAGAAATTTCCCTTCTCACAATTACCTTTATATTATGAATACTTTCACAGCCACTGAATAAGTCTTATAGACACTTCACATCCCACTTAAGATAACATCTGTGTAGAAATTTCATGCTATGTGTGAACATATTCAAGGTCCTGTTTAAAATGTGTCCAGTTGCAATTCTTACACAGCAGCATATCCTATTTTCTTCCCTATTTCAAATGTCCCATGCCTGTCAGTACCTAGAGACCACCCAACTTGAATTGCTTTCTGCATGTGGTTCTCTTTCACATGACAATGCAGTAATGACAGGCAGGATATATTGCTACATTATGATTTATGGAAACCTGGTGCATATTTGATACATACTTAAGATTCCATTGTGTCTGAATCTACATATTTTAGTAGCTATAGAACAACGTTGTCAACATTTATAACAAGTATATTATACACCTCTATAAGCATCTTCAATTATTAACTCATTATACAAAATTCTAATGTATGTTTTCATGTTCAGTTGTAATTGAGAATATTAATGAGTGCTGATGTAAGTAACCCAAGTTCTCATGGTTTCTATGTGGTAGAAACAAGATCGAACCTGCTTCCAAAGTTATCTTTACAAATGCTATATGATAGTGAGTCTTGCCTTTTTACCCCGGATTCATGAACTATAGTTCTATACAAACACTGCTATTTTTAATAATCTTTCCCATACTTCAAGTTTATAGTACTGATGGCACATACACACTAAACAAACAGAAACCCAATACCTTTCACCCTATCCTTTTGCAGTCTTTTGGGGATTGCATACGGTTTGATGGTCATGGTAAAAATAAACATCAGTATTCTCCAGTCTGAACTTCCTTCAGAGGTATCATCACCAGAATTTCCTCTGTTCAATGACCATTGAGTCATGAATGCTCAGTGATACCTCCCTCTCTCCACAGAACCCAATGCTGTTTTTTATTGTGGCTACTATTTGAAAGATAACATTACACAACAAAACCCCAAACTCGATTTCTATTGCACAACTGAGACAAGGCCTGTGATCTTTAAAAATTCCTTGCATAGAAATAACAAAGAAGCAAGAATCTACTATTACTAAGCATGGACACTGATAGAGAGGGGCTGAAGAATTTTCTAGAATAAGGAACATTGAGCTTTTTTTTTTTTTTAAAGAAAACTAACATCTTAGTATTACACCAGAAGAAAAGTAAATGATTTGCCTTTAAACCCTAGTGATACTTCACACACAAAAAAGGGTTTAGTAACTTAACTGAATGATTGCAACAACCTTAAACATCAGTGATACAGTACTTGACACACACAAAAGTGTGTCAAGCAAACGACTGCATTAATAACCAACTAGCCCATCACCTCCAGAATTTCAGTCCTTACAATGATCACAAGACTGCCCATCTTCTAGGTTCCATCCCTACTCAACCTGAATCTAGGAATTTTCTTAATTCTTAAAATTCTTAAAGAATTTTCAGAGAAAGGAAAACAGACAAAGGAATAGTAGTGAAAAAGCCAAGGCCCATTAGCTTTCTTGGAGGTATGCGTGCATATATGTGCATGTGTGCATGTGTGCATGCGTATGTGTGCATGTCTGCATGCATATGTGAACATCTGTGAGCATGTGTGTGTGTGTGTTTGTGTGCATGTGTATGCTTGTGCATCTATGTGTGATTACTTTTTGGACCCTTTGTGTGTTTTGAAGGGTTGGGAATACAATGCAGGTCCTTATGCATGCAGCTGAGCACCATTCCACTGGTCAGCATCCCTTAGATGCAAGTATTCTCTCCTCTAGGAGAGAGAATATTGCCACCCTTAGGTAGTCCTCATGCCAACATGAAGGCATCGACTATATCACAAACCTCATGTGGAAAGTTAACTTAAATGACTCATCACCCCATCAGTGGGTAGGGCCCAAGAAATCCAGGCAGTCATTTAAAGCATCTGAGCACCCAATGGTTTTGTTGAACTGCTGATAGATCAATGTGTCCCCAAATACAAATCTAAATTTTTGCAAGGGAGCTTTGTTCTTAAGAGAGCAACAAGAAAAATAATGGATTCAACAGTTTTCTTAAGAGACTAGATATGGTGGAGCTCCTTAATATAACATTCGGAATTGAGCAAAATCAATAAAACCAGGATACACCTCTTTCAGTCTTCAGTAGATAATTTTATGTGTAGATTTGTATAGTTTTGACAGATCTCAAAACTATACAAATTTGTATAGTTTTGACAGAAAACCAGATAAATTTTCTTACAAATGAATTAATTCTTTTTCCTGGCCACATTTTATACAAAGATGAGGGTGTTGAGCAAAACTGCATTTTTCTCTCAGTCATAATACCTTTTGTCATCATAATTTATACTTTTCAAGTGACTGTGTAATGTCTACGATGACATTTATGGGAATGTAATAAGGAGTAACACTAAACAAGGGAGTAACTATGCCAGATGGCAGAACTCAAATCACACGATTTTTCTTAAAACTCTTAAAGAAACTCTTGCTGGTAATAGTGAGTTGAAATATCAAGAATAGAATCAGTTTCAAACTTTGTCCTCAGGAAAATTCCAGGGACACTTTGCCAAGGAAGCTGGTTTGGATTAAATGGTCCACAAATGGAGTGGGGAATGAAATGAAGGGTAAATCTTGTCTTGATGTAAAATACACAGAAGGAGGAATAGAAATCACAATCTAGTTGGTTAACAGCATCTTCCCATACATTGAGAGTTAAAAATAAATACAATTTTCTTATGATCTTGGCTGTTAGTTATATTCTACTGTCAAAAAAACATATGTAATAACGATATGAGGCGTTATTATATGTTGATGGTACTAATTGAAGGTTTTTGTGGAAAGGCTTTAAAATCATTGTTATAGTATTATTAAAGAATTTTAAAATGAGGATTGCAGATTCCAGTGGTGAGAAATGGTCTTAGTGTTTACTAGGTCTGAGATAGATCTTTAATAACAGGTGAGATTAAGGTGCATAAGACAGGGAAAAATGGAAAAGGGGAAAGAAAGTGGTTCAAATTCTCTGCATGATCACTGAAAACTATGGACATTTGTTCTAATTCACATTGTGGACTTCTGTTCAGAGAGTTGTATTCCAGTTAACAGTCCATTGCCCAGTCTCTGCTGTCTTTCAGAAACTGCTCCTATCATTTACTCAAAGGAGGGAATGAAGGTATCTCTCTAGCAAAAGTAAGCATGTAACTCAATGTTTACTTTATTCTTATCAGAAGAGATTAACAGCCTGCAGAATGTTTACCTCTAAATGATATAGTGCACACACACACACACACACACACACACACACCTCCAAAGGCTCAGAAAGGAAGAGTGGTCAAACATGCTTCTTCAACAATGCTGCACCTATTACAAAAAGGCCACACACCCTAATAGTGCCACTTATTATGTGCCAAAAACTCAAACACATAAGTCTATGGGGCCCAAACATATTCAAACCACCACATATGTACACATGCCTATTACAATTCTACTGAGCATATGGACACATACATACCTCTGATAATTTGCAAACATGCCCACATGGTTACAGTCTTACAGTGTACAAAGAAGCACACATTCAGTTCCACAGCGCACACACACACACACACACACACACGACAAATGCACACACACACACACACACACACACACCAACACTCCTCTTACAGTTCTACATTGTGAACATGCCCACATGCCTCCTCCAGTGAGGTAGGCTTTCAGGTTGAAGAACATTCATTTAACATCTACATGACTTACCGTTTCATCTCAGAATGAAAAATTAAAAGCTGCTAACTATAATAACTTTATTTCCTTGAGCACTAAACACTAACACACTTATATAAACATAAATACACATACACATATATATGTATGTATGTGTGTATACTAGATGCTTACACATACATACTTGATATTTGGTTTGAAATGTCAATTTGCCATAGTTAAGAATCAAATGACATGAAAGTCTGAATGGGGAATTAGCTAGATCAAGTTTTCCTGTGTCCATGTTTCGGCAGGGGCTGGGGGAAGGCATTATAATACTTGTCTTAATTGGGCTGAAAGTAATACCTACCTTAAATGAGAGCAGCACTATTTCTTTAGGTGGCCTTGCTGTATAAGAAAGCCAGTTGAGAGGTAGCAAGCAGGCAGCAAAGATGCATGCACAGGATTCTAAGTACTAGACTGTGGATATGATGTGAGTAACTTATTGTACTGCCCTATCCTCAATGATGGACTATAATATGATATTTAAAACAAATAAATTCTTACTTCTTCATATTTCCTTTTATCACAATAACAGAAATGAAATTAGAACTAGATATGTTTGTAAGTATCAACATGTGTGTAACTCACAATATTTTATTGCTGTTGTTTTATGATGACTAGTGTCAAAGATCATTGCTTTCATTAAGTCATGTAAACACACACACACACACACACACATACACACACACACACACACACACCCCACAGACTTTCTGCAATTAGGATATGAGAGCAGTAGAGCCACTCAAATAGAGTTACAATCATAGGGGTTGTGGGCCATTGCTTCTGACAGAAACATGCCAGCACCTGAATGTGCAGGTTGGGAAATTACATAATTTCTTGAATTTTTTAGTCTCCTGTCTAGTATCCTCCAATCTCCTAGTCAGTAACTTTTAATGATAAAACTGTAAGTTCGTTGACGAATTATACTGTGCCACTCTACAGAGATAAACAGAGAAAATAAGAGTTTTTTTAAAAAAATGAATGGGTGAAAACACAAGATTATAAAAGACTGAAAATCACAGGAGAAAGTCAGGAGAGATGGCAAAGTATAAACCATCACAAACCCTTCCTTGAAGTAACAATTATAAGGAACAAAACAGTTCAAATTTACTGTTTGGGACAATGTAGTCATGATCAGGTTACCTGCTTATCTTGAGATTCATTCTTGCATGATTTCCTTCAAATAGGTGTCTTTAGAAAGAACATAAAAGAGTAGCAGTAAAGAAAATGCTCTACATCTTAAAGGCAAATCTCACTAACTCTCTATGACCCTGGACAAATGGTGACAAAGTATTAATTCTAAACTGTCTAAATATAGAACATTAAAACCCTAGCATAGAAAGCCTCTAATTTTTGCTGTGATAATTCCTCAACAAAGTATTTTTCTTCTGATAGAGGAGGATGATTTTTTCAAACTAATCTGCATGCCTCCACAGCCACTTACTCAAGGAGCAGAGAGAGTCAGAGCAGCTGCTCAGCTCTAGCATTCCATTGGACACTTGCCTCTCCAACCTAAGAAGAATATAAGAATAGAAAAAGAAAGAAGGGTGGGGGAGAAAGGAGGGTGAAGAAAGGAAGCAGTGAAGGATGGAGGAGAAAGGTGGGGGAGAATAACACAATGTGAAATTAGCCAAATCCTAATGACTATTTCATAAGGAAACAATATTCATTCCATATTTTATTAGGAAACAATAACTAAAGTATAGGGCTAATGACTAATCATTAGCTGTCAAGGACTGATGGAAGGAGGGGCATTTTAATCTTTAGTTATAGTAGTAGTAACATGAAAATATAGATGTCAACACTAAATAGTACAGATAAAAGATAATGAATTCTTAAGACTGAAATTTATATCCCAATGCAGCACATTAAAATGATGATGAAATTTTTAAAGTATTTACTTCAAGCACAGATATGTTACATCCTTTGGGGAGAGGGCTAGCAGGCAGATGTTCCAATGTGAGGATACAGGAAATGAAACGATTGGTTTAGAATTCATGTGTGAATCATACAGACATTTCTCTTTTGGTTTTATAGTACTATTATTTTACTATTTGGACACTAAGCTCTTTTACTTAGGAATAGTCAATAGTAGTTGTAAACACAATCAATTTCCCTAGTCAGTTGAGACCTTGCAATTATAGAATACGATACTCATTGGTTTTCTATTAATAGCACATCTGAGTGGTTGTTAGTGTTTGCAGGTGTGCATGTGTATGTGTGCATGTGTGTGTATGTGTGTACATGTGTGCATGTGTATGTGTGAATACATGTGTGTGTTGTGTAATATTTCCATAAAAGGGTATCCTATTTACTTGGTTTAAAAAGGACTGCTAAATGAGTTCAGTAGTGAGTAAAAAGGTATTGTCTCCATAGAAAACTCTAAGGTGAACTAGGTTGCTGATTCTAGAAATGACTTCAAGGCAAAATGTTTATCAACTCTACAAATTATCCACAAGATCCATATGGAGAAAGACTGTTTCATTTTGCTCTTCGACACCACATATGCATCATTCATTGGCAAGTAAGAATTTGTGTGAGTGAGAGCTGCTTCCTTATGTGGAGTTTGAAAGTGATCTATAAAACTCTTGTTATCATTGAAAGTCTTGAGAATTACTAAAAGTCCTTGGAAAATATTTTGAAGAGAATAAAATATTGTAAACATAAATCATTTTAGAACATCAGTAATACTAACTATAATAAAATAACAATTTAAGAGTAGTGATGAAGCTTTATGTGTGTGTGTGTGTGTGTGTGATTGTGTATATGCATTGTATGCTCACATGTGAAAGTGCACATTTGTGATGTTTATGTGTGTTTATGTATGGAGTTCAGGAGGTAACCTTATATGTCATGCCTCAGCTCCCCAGCCTTGGGATTACACCTTTACACCTGTTTTCATATGACTTTTGGGGTTCAAACCCAGGTCTTAATGCTTCCACAGAAAACTTTTTACTTATTGAGCACTCTCAAGTCTTTCAATGATGGCAAGAGTTTTATAGGATCACTTTCAAACTCTACATAGTTTAGATGATACAACTATTTTAAAAAGAAATTTTATAATGGAAGGAAGAGAATTTCTTATGGAATACAAGACCTGGGAAAAGAGATTTTCCCCTAATATTCAATCAAATGCTTATCCTTTATTAATAACTATTATTTATTCAATTGTCTCACTTATAAATTATAGTTATTGCTCTTCCTTGGATGTCATTGCCCACTAGTCCACATGGCAAATGGAGCAGAAGCAGTAGTCAGGGTGTTAATGGCTGGGAGTAAGCTGGAAAGAATTTCTGGGAGTCAGCTTCAGAGAGACAGCTCATTTTATTGTTCCAGAACAAGGCTATATAAGGGTCCTTAGGGCTAAGAGCAAGAAGGGCTAATTGCTCACAAGACAGTACTCAGTTATATTACAGGTGAGAAGGACTTGTGTTCTGAGTTATGCTGCTTTTGCAGGAAGCACTGAGCAAGAATATCCTCCAACCAAGGTCACTGTGCTCAGAGATATTCAACAAACAAGGTGAAGCAGAGAGATGGAATCCATGCTAAGAAAGGGGGTGGTCCATTTTTCACTGAATTCAGAGTGCTATCTGGATGCCACAGTGGCATGTGACTTTAATTGCATACATTTATATAATAACAAACATATCTGATAAATACTTATATCTGACAAGTATGCATTATCATCTCACTCTTATATATGTGAATTAAAAGATGATAGAAAGAAAGGAAAACAAAATATATATCAAGTACTTAGTTAACATTAGTAGTGTTTGCTAGACATGGATTCAGGCCAGTCAGAATCTGAATTTGGGGTGGCTTACTTAAATAACAAAACAAAGAACATGCCTATTATATAGCACTTTATACAACACTAATGTCAGAGAGAATAGGTTTTGTTTCCAGAAAATAGTCATTAAATAAATGGAACAATTCAGTCTTAGGACTGGGGAGGTGACTTATCTTTCAAAGTGATTACTTTGAAAAAACAGGACCTTGAGAATTGCTCTTTCTAAGTCAATGAAGAATTGAGTTGGGATTTTGATGGGGATTGCATTGAATCTGTAGATTGCTTTCAGCAAGATGGCCATTTTTACTATATTAATGCTGCCAATCCATGAGCATGGAAGGTCTTTCCATCTTCTGAGGTCTTCTTCGATTTCTTGCTTCAGAGACTTGAAGTTTGGTTAGAGTCACACCAAGATACTTTATATTGCTTATGACTATTGTGAAGGGTGTCATTTCCCTAATTTTTTTCTCACCCTGTTTATCCTTCAAGTATAGGAAGACTAGTGATTTGTTTGGGTTAATTTTATATCCTGCAACTTTGCTGAAGTTGTTCATCAGCTTTGGCAGTTCTCTGGTGCAGTTTTATAGGTCACTTAAGTATACGATCATACCATCTGCAAATAGTGATATCTTGATTTCTTCCTTTCCAAATTGTATCCCTTTGACCTACTTTTGTTATCTAATTGCTCTAGACAGAACATTAATTACTGTATGGAATAGATAGGGAGAGAGAGGGCAGCTTTTTCTAGTCCCTGATTTTAGTGGAAATGCTTCAAGTTTCTCCCCATTTAGTTTGATGTTTGTTACTGGTTTGCTGTATATTGCTTTTACTATGTTTAGATATGGGACTTGAACTCCTGATTTTTCCAAGACTTCTATCATGATGGGATGTTGAATTTTGTCAAATGCTTTTTCAGTATCTAATGAAATTACCATGTTTTTTTTTCTTTGAGTTTGTTTATGCAATGGATTACATTGATGAATTTTTGGTTATTGAGCCATCCCTGCATCCCTGGGCATGATGAATGATCTTTTGGATGTTTTCTTGGATTTGGATTGTGAGAATTTTATTGAGTATGTTGCATCAATATTCATAAGGGAAATTGGTCTGAAGTTTTCTTTCTTTTTTGGGTCTTTGTAAGGTTTTGGTATCAGTGTAAATGTGGCCACATAGAATGAATTAGGTAGTGTTCTTTCTATTTCTATTTTGTGGAATAGAATGAAGAGTACTGGTACTAGGTCTTCTTTGAAGGTCCAATAGAATTCTGCACTAAATCTATCTGATCTCATTTGGAATAACAAAAAACCCAGGATAGCAAAAACTAATCTCAAAAATAAAAAGAACTTCTGGGGAAATCAGCATCCCTGACCTCAAGCTGTACTACAGAGAAGTATTGATAAAAACTGCATGATATTGGTACAGTGACAAGCAGGTAGATCAATGGAATAGAATTGAAGACCCAGAAATGAACCCACACACTTACAGTCACTTGATCTTTGACAAAGGAGCTAAAACCTTCCAGTAGAAAAAAGACTGCATTTTCAGCAAATGGTGCTTGCTCAACTGGTGGAAATCATGTAGAAAAATGCAAATTGATCCACTCCTATCTCCCTGTACAAAGTTCAAGTCCGGGTGAATCAAGGACCTCCACATAAATCCAGATACACTGAATCTAATTGAAGAAAAAGTGGAGAAAACTCTCGAACACATTGGCATAGGAGAAAAGTTCCTGAATAGAATATCAATGGTTTATGCTCTAAGATCATGAATCAACAAATGGGACCTCATGAAACTGCAAACTGTCAATAGGACAAAATGGCAACCAACAGATTGGGAAAGAATCTTTGCCAATCCTACATCTGATAGAGGGCTAATATCCAATGTATACAAAGAATTCAAGAAGTTACACTCCTGAGAACCAAATACCCCTATCAAAAATGGGGAACAGAGCTAAACAGTGAAATCTCAACAGAGAGAACTCGAATGGTTACGAATCACCTAACGAAATGTACAACATCCTTAGTCATCAGGGAAATGCAAATCAAAACAACCCTGAGATTCCACCTCACACCAGTCAGAATGGCTAAGGTTAAAACCTCAGGTGACAGCAGATGCTGACGAGGATGTGAAGAAAGAGGAACACTTCTCCATTGCTGGTGGGAATGCAAGCTGGTACATCCCTCTGGAAATCAGTTTGGCAGACCTTCAATAAATTGGACATAATATTTCTTGAGGACCCAGCTATACCACTCCTGGACATAGATGCAGAAGATGCTCTAACAGGTAATAAAGACACCTGCTCCACTATGTTCATAGCAGCCATATTTAAATAGCCAGAAGCTGGACACAACCCAGAAGTCCCTCAACAGAGGAATGAATACAGAAAATGTGGTACATTTACACAGTGGAATACTACTCAGGTAATAAAAACAATGACTTCATGAAATTCGCAAGAAAATGGATGGAACTTGACAATATTATCCTGAGTGAGGTAACGCAGTCACAAAAGAATGAACACGGTATGTACTCACTTAGCTTTGATAAACTGATAAGATTGATACATACTGAAAGGCTTACAAAACTAAAACAAATTGCCTAAGAAAGGTTATCTAGTTTTGATTTTTAAATTTTTTTTAGTATTATGCAGTTAAGTAGTGAATTTTAGCAATTTTTACCCCTATTCTTTTCTTTCATTCTTCATCCTTTGTGCTGAAACATTTCATCCAAACAAGCCCCTCCTTCTTTACTGCCTCCTTTTGTGGGCAGCACATGGAGTTTAACTAGAGTTTCCAGTCAAAATGTAAGAGACAGGCCCAAGGGCTACACCAATGAGGAAAATGACAACTCTCCAGAAATCATTTATCATCAATAGTCCTTCAGGAGTTACTTTTTTTCTATGATGAAGTATTTATTTCTATGAACATGACATATTATATAAAAAGTTACTTAAATATTTAAATTATGAAAACACTTTACCATGAAACCGTTATAATTTATACAGAAATCTCATGGTAATATTGTAAAAATAATTAGGCACAGTTCATGATTTTATACCACATGTTCTAGAAGGAAATGTAAATAGTAAAAAACAGATTGTTGAGAACTACATCACCTGAATTTCTACAGGGAATTCCAGGTTTCTACTTGAGGGAATAAGGAAGAATTTTATTTCAGGTGTTTGAGCACAAGCATGATTGTAGGAACACAGAAATGCCTGTGTGGTACTGGGTGGCATAACAGTGGTTTCCATGACTAAGAGTGAAGAGTGCATGTCAGATAAATTCGGGAATTAAAAAAAAAAGTTGAGATTGTGTCCTGTATGTGTAGGTAAACAAGAATTCATTTATCCCCCTTTCTAAGACAACCTCATATCACTGATATTCCTGACCATTTTTTTTCTGTAAATCCGTTGAGTGCTTTCTACTAGTTCCATTTTCATATTCCTCTCATTCCCATACATGGCTCTTTTATAAATGAAGCAATAATTTTCAATATACTAGATACCATACAATGCAGGAAGGAACCTTCGTCTTTGAGAAAAGTAGAAGACCTAAAATTATCTTCAGAAGATTTTCCAGGCACCCAACTTAGAGACAGAACCAAGATACACCATGCAGATTCACAAGACTAAAGACACGGGTATGCACAGAACAAGGAAGTTGGAGATCTTGGGACACAATACCAAAAAGCAAACAAACACTCAGAAAGGTTCTTAAAATTCCACCACAGACTTAACTAAGTTTTTTTTTCAGCATGTGTCTGGGAAATATGTTTAGTTAAAGAAACATAGGAACAGAGTAAAGAAGATAACACAATTATGTTAGTACAGAGGTGTGAAAGGTGGTTGTTCCCAGTAAGCAGACTGGAAAAAAATTACAGTTTCCTTGCAGAACACTCAGAAAGGTCTTGGCAACATCATAGGGAAAGAAGAGCCTCAAGGAAAACAACCAGCTGTACACTTTTATATATCTTAACCCCAAGAACCAAAATCATGTGAGCTATGCAAGAATATAACACGCACATTTACATATATATGTATGTTATGTGTAAATTATATTTTATGTTATGTTATTTAATGTTAATTATATATTTATTTTTACATATTTTCTGCATTTATATAAAATATTCAAAATATTTGACATCCCTATAATAAATGCTATCAGATATGCACTGAATGAAGAAAATAAATGTCGTTATTAATATTAAGCTGTGTAAATGATCAACCAAAGCTGACATATAGATTTTATGATTAGCATAAAAGTATAATAAACAGTTATTGTAATTTTCAAATACTTAGTGGAGTCAGGGTAGATTTGAATTGGGCAGGCAGAATGCATCAGCAGGTTAAGTCACTTACAATAATGCCTAAGACCTGAATTCAATGTCTGGAACACACATGGTAAATTCACATGTGGTCTTCTTAGCCACATGCAAGCACTGTGAATGCATGTACACACACACACACACACACACCCCAATGTAAATAAATATGTGTAAAAACTAAAAAGAAATAATAAGATCTTAACTGGGTTTGAGAATATGACACACTAGAAAGTTGTGGTGTGAGGTTTGAAAGAAAATACACTTGAAAGGACTTGTGCCAGTTTAGATATGAGAGAAGAAATATAGTCAACTTGGAGAAACTATACAACATGAAGGACAGGGACAAAAATATAAAATGAAAACTAACAAAATTTAGGGGTGGAGTCCTGTGCAAGAAGATTGAAATGTGTGTCGATGATGCTCAAGAGCTGAAGGACAAAAAAATTTATCTGAAAAAGTAAAAATGTAGAATTTACCATTTATCACACCTACATTATGAAAAAAATGCATGACTATTATTAATTAAATATAAAGAATTGTTTTATAATGTATTAAGATCTATGATATGTAAATGTATTTCTTTGAAATATGTGGAAACAAATGAACTCTAAAAATTCAAGTAGGAAAAATAATAAAATATGAACACATCACCAATACTACAAATTAGTGCATGAAAACTGTCAGGAGCCATCATAGTACAAGCTAATAGCTAGCAGGTGATCTTAGTGAGATGAATTCGCTTTAGATTATATCTATGACAAAGCTCTAATAGGCAAGGCATAGGAGTATATCATTTTAGGAAAGATTCTTGCTATTAATATGCTTTTCCTGTTACTAAAACCATATATAGCAATCACTAGGAATTGGCCCACACTTTTCAGCAAATCTCTACAGATCTATGAAGATGTATTGTCTTGTAGTGATGCTATATAAACAAATAGATGACTTATTAATTCTTACCAATGATTCCTAAAATTATATCAGTGATTATTAACCTCATTTATAGTGTGACTGCTATTAGATCCTTTTCTGATAATCAAAACTGCAATGAGAACTCTGTCAGTCTCCCATGTGTCACCAGTTAATTGCTTTTAGAGAGTATCCAGACTTTCTACTATTCAGAACACATTCCAAGAGGTTCTAAAACAATTAACCAAAGGTCATAAGAAGGGAACTAATGATTTATTATAGGTGCTAGGACAGAAGATAAAATATTGACTGGGTTTATCTATACAAAACTTCACTAATAACTTAGTTATGGCTTTTAACTTTCAATAAACCTGTGGAGCTGTGACAGGTGATAAATGTTTAGCCAGACAATTACTCCTAATAGATATGCATGTAAACATTCTCTGTTGTAAACTTCTGCTTCAATTTATGATTTGATATTTTGTGTGAACTTGTGATGAACATTTTAACATGTTATCATGTATTTTGAAAGATGTATAAGTACTGAGGACAAAGAGATGCAGAAATAATTTTTCCCTTGTCTCGCTTACGATCTTTCCACTTTTCCCCCTTTTCTTAGCTTTCATAGGAAACATTTTATAACTAGTAATACATGCTATAATCACTTTTCAGAGTGTCCTTTTTGCTTCCTGAAAGTTCTGATTAACAGGTTGAAAGTTGGAGCCAAGCAATTGCAGCTGAGATAGAACTTAATCCCCTGTAGTTAGGCTACAGGTGTCAATCACCTAAGCTACCAGCTTTTTACCCTCAGGAAAAGCAAGAAAGTTTTTAGGACATTTTAGAAGTTATCATCAGCATTTCAGTATAATTAGACAGCTATAATGTCTGGAGACCCTCAGACTTTAAAACCACACCAGAGTCCTAATCTATGTTCCGACTCTACCCTATCCAGGCCCGGAGGCTGGAGGCAGAAAATATGCTCAATTTTATGTCACGAGAAAATGGAAGATAAAACTGAAAATAATAATAATGGCATCTACTTAGAACATTTAAATAAAAATCTTGACCACACTAATGTTGAGTACACTAATTCCAACACTGTATAGGAGAATTTTTAAATGACATAGTGATTTTGGAAAACAGTGGCTTTTATTTTTGTTTTTAACCTTTAATTTTTTTGTTACAGTCCAGACTTTGTCCCCCTCCCAGTTCACATTCCACACCTCTATGTCCCCCATCCCGGTCTCCAAGAGGATGGTCATCACACTATCCCCACCCCACCAGGCCTTCCTACTCCCTGGGTCCCCATGTCTCTGGAGAATGAGCCCAGACCTGGAGTCTTCTGCCATATATGGATTGAGGGCCTTATATCAGGCGGAGTATGCTGCCTAGTTGGTGACTCAGTGTCTGAGAGATCCCGGGGGTACAGGGTGGTTGAGCCTGCTTGTCTCCTTTTCTGTTGCTTTTCTCCTCATCTTCTTTCAGATTTTCCCTAATTCAACCACAGGGGTCACGAGCTTCTCTCGATTGGTTGGGTGTAAATATGTGCATCTGATTCTTTCAGCTGCTTGTTCAGTCTTTCAGAGGGCAGCCATGATAGGCCTCTGTTTTTAAGCAAACAGTAGCATCAATAATGGTGTCAGACCTTGGGGCCTCCCCCTGAGATCGAGCTCAATTTGGGCCTGTCACTGGACCCCATGTTCCTCAGGCTCTTCTCCATTCTTATTCCTTCAGTTCTTTCAACAGGAATAATTCTGGGTCAGAGTTTTTGACTGTGGGATGGCAACCTCATCCCTCCATTTGATGTCCTTTCTTTTACTGGGGGTAGACTCTACAAGTTCCCTCTCCCCGTTATAGGGCATTTCATCTAAAGTCTCTCCTCTTGAGTCCTGAGAGTCTCTCACCTCCCAGGTCGCTGGTGCATTCTAGAAGGTCATCCTATCTCCTACCTCCCGAGGTTGCCTGTTTGGATTTTTTTCTGCCGACAATTAGGGCTTCAGTTCTGTCCCCTACTCAATGCCTGATCATATTCCCCTCTCCCCCTCCCTGTTGCCTTTCCCACCCAGATCCCGCCCTCCTTCCCCCTCCTGTGATTACTTTCTTCTCTTTCCAAAGTGGGATTGAGGCATCCTCTCTTAGGCCATTTGGCTTGTTAGTCTTTTTGTGTTCTGTGGATTGTATCCTGGATATTCTGTACTTTTATTTTTTTCTGTCTAATATCCACTAATTAGTGAGTACATGCCATGCATGTCCTTTTAGGTCTAAGTTATCTCACTCAGGATGATATTTTCCTCATTCATAGTAGCTAAGTACTATTTTATTGTGTAAATGATGCACATTTTCTGTATCCATTCTTCCGTTGTGGGACATCTGGGTTGTTTCCAGCTTTCAGCTATCACAAACAAAGCTGCTATGAACATGCCCCTGTGGCGTGGTGGTGCATCTTTTGGATATATTCCCAAGAGTGCTATAGCTGGGTCTTCGGTAAATCTATACCCAATTCTCTTAAGAAACTCCAGATTGATTTCCAGAGTGGTTTTACCAATTTGCAATCCCACTAGCAATGGAGGAATGTTCCTCTTTCTCCACATCCTCACCAACATGTGCTGTCACCTGAGGTTTTGGATTGGTTTGTTTGGTTTTTTGGAGGTTAACATCTTGAGTTATTTATATATTTTAGATAGTAGCCGTCTATCAGATGTGGACTTAGTAAAGGTTTTTTTCCCCAATTTGTAGGTTGCTGCTTTATGTTATTGGCTATGTCCTTTGTCTTACAGAAGCTTTAGAGTGTCATGAGGTCCCATTTATCAATTTTTGATCTTAGAGCATGAGCCATTGGAGTTCTGTTTAGGACCTTTCCCTTGTGTCAATGAGTTCAAGGCTCTTTCCCACTTTCTCTTCTATTAGATTCAGGGTATAGATATGGTGTCTGATCCACTTGGATTTGTGCTTTGTGCAAGGTGACAGATATGGATCTATTTCATTTTTCTACATATAGACTGACATACTAGCACCATTTATTGAAGATTCATTCTATTTTCCATTGTATATTTTTGCTTTCTTTGTCAAAGATCAAGTGTGTATGAGTGTGTGGTTTTATTTCCAGGTCATCAATTCTATTAGATGGATCAACATGTCTGTCTCTGCATCAATAACATGCAGTTTTTTATCACTGTTGCTCTGTAGTACAGCTTGAGGTCAGGGATGGTGATTCCCCCAGAAGTTCTTTTATTGTTAAGAAATGTTTTTGTTATTCTGGGTTTTTTACTTTTTCAGATGAATTTGAGAATTGCTCTTTCCATGTCTTTGAAGAATTGTGTTGGATTTTGGTGGGGATTGCATTGAATCTGTAGATAGCCCTTGATAGGATGGCCATATTTACTATTTTAATTCTGCCAATCTATGAGGATGGGAGACCTCCCCCTTTCCTCAGATCTTTGTTGATTTCTTTTGTCAGAGTCTTAAAGTTATTTTCATATAGATCTTTCACATGTTTGATTTCAGTTACTGCAAGATATTTTATATTTTTGTGGATATTATGAAGGGTGTTGTTTCCCCAATTTCTTTCTCAGCCAGTTTATCATTTGTATAAAGGAAGGCTATGGATTTATTTAAGTTAATTTTATATCCAGCCACTCTGCAGAAGTTGTTTATCAGCTGTAGAAGTTCTCTGGTAAAAGTCTGGTGACACTTATGCATACTATCATATCATCTGCAAATAGTGATAACTTGATGTCTTCTTTACCAATTTCTAGCCCCCAATCTCCTTTTGTTGTCTTACTGCTCTAGCTAGAACTTCTAGTACTATTTTGAATATATATATATATATATATATAGAGAGAGAGAGAGAGAGAGAGAGAGAGAGAGAGAGAGTAAACACCCTTGACTTGTCCCTGATTTTAGTTGAATTGCCTTAAGTATATCTTTATTTAATTTGATATTGGCTGTTGGTTTGCTATAAATGGCTTTTATTATATGTAGATATAGGCCTTTAAATTCCTGATCTCTCCAATACTTTTAACATGAAGGGGATTGTATTTTGTCAAATGCTTTTTCTGCATCTAAGGAGATGATCATTGGATATTTTCCCCCTTTGAGTTTGTTTACATAGTGGATTATGTTAATGAATTTTCATATGTTGAACCAACCTTGCATCCCTGAGATGAAGCCTAGTTGATTATGCTGGATGATGGCTGTGATGTGTTCTTGGATTTGGTTTATGAGAATTTTACTGAGTATTTTTGCATCGATATTCATAAGTGAAATTTGTCTGAAGTTCTCTTTTTTGTTGGGTCCTTGTGTAGTTTACGTATCAGAGAAATTGTGGCTTCATAGAATGAATTAGGTAGTATTTGTTCTATTTGTATTTTATAGAATAGTTTGAGGAATATTGGTATTATCTCTTCTTTGAAGGTCTTATAGGATTCTGCACTAAAGCCATCTGGCCCTGTGCTTTTTGGGGGGTGGGGGCGTTCTTTATAATGTCTTCTTCAATTTCATTATGGAATATGGGCCTGTTTAGATAGTTTACCTGCTCTTGATATAAGTTTGGTAAATCATCCATTTTATCTAGATTTTCCAGTTTTGTTGAGTGTAGGCTTTTGTAGTAGTATCTGGTGATTTTATTGAATTTTCTCCATTTCTTTTGTTATGTCTCCCCTTTCATTTCTGATTTTGTTAATGTGGATACTGTCTCTGGGCACTTATTAGTTTAGGTAGGGGTTTATCTATCTTGTTTATTCTTTTAAAGAACCAGCTTTTGGTTTTGTTAATCTTTTGTATAATTCTCTTTGTTTCTATTTGGTTTATTTCACCTCTGCATTTGACTATTTCCTGCTGTCTACTCTCTTTGGGTGTGTTTGCTTCTTTTTGTTCTAGAGCTCTCAGATCTGCTATTAAGTTGCTACTGTAAGATCTTTCCAATTTCTTTACCAGGACACTTAGTGTTATAAATTTTCCTGTTAGCACTGCTTTCATTGTTTGCCATAAGTTTGGATATGTTGTGTCCTCCTTTTCATTGAATTCCAATAAGTCTTTAATTTATTTTTTATTTCTTTCCTGTCCGAACAGTGGCTTTTAAATAAATAATCATATCAAATCTACATGAGCCTATCCTTCTGCTCTGCATATTTGGAAGGAAATTTAAAGGCAAATTCCTCAACAAAAATTTGCATGTGAACTCTATCTTAAAAACTTGAATTATACACAGAATTTCTTCACCCTCTTTCAACTATTGAACAGATAATTTAGGGATAATAGAAAACAATGTCCAAGGATTGATGACAGGATAGGTCTCTTCTAAAGCATCTGTTTTCTTTGTGCTGCAGTCTTCTTTTGACTTTCACTGACTTATCTGCTTATATGTCTGCCAGCTATCTCAGAACAGTCCAAAACCTGTTATAAACTCTCTATAAAAATATCAGTCCAGTCAGACAACATTTTAATATGACAATTCTGGCTTCACTTTAATGTAATCACCCCTGTAGAACATTATCTCTAAAGTTATCTATACTCTAAATATACATTCTTAGGAGTTAGTTATAGTTTTGGCATGAATTTGTGGAAACTTAGGATAGTATCGGAGCTTGAATTCTGTGGGATATGAATTGTAGATCAAGTTTTGTTCATAGCATAGCATATCACATTTTGGTAATGATAGCACATTAGGAGTGTAAATAAAGATTAGTCCAATCTTAGAGTCCTTATATTAACAGCTTTTCTTCCCTCAAGTATTTGTAAATACCACCCAACCCGTTTCTCATCGTATTTTCAACAGGGATTATGTTTCTATATTTAGTCCAGCAAACAGGACTAAAGAAACTATAAATTTAAATTCAGCAAACCTTTAAAATATCTGGTGTTAAAGCACAGATGCTTACCATTAGAAGACAAAAAGTGACGAGATATTTTTACCTCTTTCTTTTTCTTTTCTTTTCTTTCTTTTTTTTAATTTTTTTTCCAAACAGTGTTTCTCTGTGTAGCCCTGGCTGTCCTGGAAGCCACTTTGTAGACCAGGCTGGCCTTGAACTCAGAAATCCTCCTGCCTCTGCCTCCCAAGTGCTGGGATTAAAGGCGTGCACCACCAGTTCCCAGGGGATTTTTACCTCTTTCTTGGCAACTAAAATTAGTAAGTATCTATACATGTTGCTAACACAGCAAAAAATAAGTGAAAATCGAAGCAGTTTGGTGAAAAACATGTCCAACTATATTTTTATTTATTGATTGAGTCTTGCATCCTTATAAAATATATCAAAAATAAAGGTAGCATTTTATGTTTGGTTAAGAACAAGGAAATAACAATTAGTCTTCTAATAAACAAGTCTAATCTAGAAAAGAAATGAAATAGTTCCTGCCAGAAAATGGGCAAGGAATGAGCTGAACCTTCAGTTCTATATCTGAATCATATGCACTGTGAAGTGCAAGAAGAGATAAACAAAGAAAATATCTTTGTCGGCTACAAAACTGATGAGGACATGTGAAGACAGCCAAAATACAAAGTTCTAAATATAGACAAAGAATATCAAAGCACTAAAGAGTGTGCAACTGAATTTTGGATGAGAGCAACTCTACCACTTTATAGCATAATCAGGAACCCAACGATAAAACAAAATAACAAAGAACAAAACAAGGAAGAACAGCTTCTCTGCATTGCTATAACTTCTCCAACTTGTCAACTCTCAAAGAGCCAGACAAAGTGACTCTTCTTCCTTCATCTTATTCCTGTTAAATATTTTGTCACAATAATGAGAAATCTAATACTTCCAGGAAATTGTTACCAGTCAAGTTAGGAGCCTGCTGTGACTAATTGTCCATGTCATTCAGAAGCTTTTAAAACAAGAACAAAACTAAAAAATTTAGAAATTCTTGGAGCTGTAGATAGAGAATCAGCAGAATTCTGTGACTAGAATATACAAGATGATTATGATGGACACTCAGAAGTCAAGAACAAAAATTAACCAACAAAGATTGTGTGCTTATGAAGCTTTTGATAAGAAAGATTTTATTTTAAATAGGACAAGAGCTTGTTTGTGTTACATTTTCAAATAAAGTTTATCTACATGTATTCTACAACCTCATACATTGAGATATACTCTAAAAATAATGGGCTGATTCATTTTACAAAAGAAATTTCAAGGAAGTCAACATTCAAGACATGGTTAGTGAGAGCTGGTTTTATTCAGATTTATAGTGAAATTTTGGAGGAAAAAATAATACAGAACATAAATATTTGAAAAAAAGATGCTGTTTATCAAGAAAAAGGAAAGGTTTAACATCAACAGAAAGATATTATATGTATTAAAGAGAACAATATCATTAAAAAGAATTAAAGTACTCTGTAAGACCATAGTAGGGCATTGAATACATTTCCAGAAATGGAGGGCAACCACCGTTGGCAGGATGAAGGCCATAATGCTTTGAGCTCATTTAAAAGGTTTATTTGAAGATAGAACCTCCCAGGAATGTCAGTGATACAAGACAGCCTAGGGGAGTATTCTTCTAAACTCAGTCATCTATACATTCAGAAGTCCCTGTGGTAGTGGCCACAGGTAATTGGGTCTACTGGCCAAGCAAGCTTTGGCTGTTGGTCTGTTTCACATATCTGATCCTAGTTTTGTAGCTATGCAGAACGACTGTAGCTATTGTGGACACTTACATCATCTTTGTTTCAAAGGAAGTTTTACAAATGTGTATTATCTCTTAATAATGCTGTTGTACCCCTAAGAATATGAAGCATGAAGCTCTGACAGTGAAGGAGACTTCACAATCTCACATTGTACCATGTACACTGGATGAGAGACATGAAACAGTGGATTTTAATTTTTTTCTTTCACTGGCCTTCCATCTTGTTTGTTAGTCTTATCATTACTTAATATACCACATACATTTTAGAAGAGCAAATAGGACCATAAATAGCCAGATAGGCAACAATAATCCCCATCATCTTCCTGTACTATTATTTTTTACATAGTTAAAATGTCTACGTTGGATGATGTCTCTGAATGAGTCATAACCAAAGCATTCACTAAAACCAATGGGGCTCTCATCCATGACATCACAGTAAACAATTCAGGGGAGATTTTTGCTTTGTTTATTCAGTCACAATTAGTTTGATGGATAATAGTACAAAATTTTCATCTTCTTGTTGTAGATAAGACGGTCCATGCATGGTGTCACTGAATTTACTGATCTCTAGAGTTACTTCATAGCATTCTTAATATCAGGATTTTTATTGATTTCTTCACTAATTGTACATCCTTGACCTTTGAGTTTAGCACTTTATGGCTCTAATACTCCATATTCCCACTTAATTATAAAAGACCACTTCCTAGCTCATATTACATTTTGTCTTTATATTGTATTTTTTGAAAATTTGAGAAAGATTGAATTTGAGTCATCAAGTTATTTTCTTTCCTGTTGCCAAATTTGTATATGTAATGTTAAATGATAAAAGAGTCTTTGTGGGTATGATTATGATTGCTGAATAATTGAACATAAGGTAAATACACTCTACTGAATTATCTGAGTAAAGTTGACAAAACCACAAAATTCCTTCCAAGCATTAATCTCTCCAGCTGGAAGCTGACAATATAGAGAGGGGACATCAGACAGAACATCTGTGCACAAAGAACGTGATACCTCTCATTGTCACTAGGGTGAACATCTGTGTAAAATCCACAGGCACTGGGAGGCAGGAGCAAGTCAGGGTTGACAGTCAGAATATTCTATCCTGGGGGAAATGTAAGTTTTTTTCTCCATTCAAACAATAGAGTCACTGGTATTTTCTTATTTTCTTTCCGTAGCCAGCAATGAACCCTCTGATCTCATTTTAGCTTCAAGAGAACAGGTGACAAGAACTTATTGACTTTTGTTACTCAGAATGTTTCTAGGAACATGCCCTGGTCACCAATAGAATGATACAGCATCCTATAATATTTCCAGAGAGTGGCATTTTACCCTGGCACAATTGGATCACAGACAAAAATGTAATTAATAACGCTATCCAAATGTGATCCTCAAAGAAATGAAAAGAGCTTGCAATGGCCTAACTCAGCACATGCCAGCGATAGAACAGTGTCTTTTGCTTTCACATTCTATCACATTATTGCTGCTTTTATATATAGAGTCACAGAATCATGAGTTTGTGTAAAAGGTAAGAAATTTAGAGAATACAGATTATAATTCACATTGCAGAGATCACAAATTAATATCATCAATAGCATAAAACTCATAAATAATCAAATCATCATGACAAAATTCACATAATTTCAATTGCTCTGGTGTGCTCTCCTTTTAATACAAATGAGAAACCATAGGTGCTGGGCATGTCTGTTGGAAAACAGTGAACAATGAACAATGAATACGATGTATGCCTGAAGCCTTAAGGATGAGCAAGTTCTTGATTATCAGTTTTCTACCTGATATGGTTCAATCCCTGAAGCTCAGAGGCTCTCAATTAACTCTATTCAAAGTACGTGTAATATAAATCTAATCCAAGAAATAAGGGAGACAAGTTTTAAAAAATGATTACCTTTTCATCTGTAATCAAAACTTTCCTAATCAGGAAACAGTCATGCATAAATATTTTGGAGGTACCATTTGTACCTTCAATCTTATCAGGGAATTCTTTGACAAGCACAACAAGATTCATTTCACAGACTTTCAGCATTCTCAACAAGGGTTCCTGCTGCTACCTCTGCACCTACCTTATGAGTTACTTTTCTCATTGCTGTGACAAATATATATATATAAAACCAGTGACATGAAAAGTTCATTTTGGTTTAAAGTTTGACAAGAGATACAGAGGGGCTGATAAGATGGCATGTTTTGCAAAGTCCAAAGCCCTCAGTTTAATCCCAGAAAAATGCATGGTGAAAAGAGAGAATTGATTGTATCTACGTATGTTGGATTCTGATACCTACATGAAAATCCTGGTATACAGTTCCTCACACAAGCACACATACACACACACACACACAAACACATTCCCACACACTCGTATACATGCATTCATATATGCACATACTTTACACATACACCCATACACTCATAATCACATATACATATATACATACACAAACAAACTCACACATTCACATACATACATTCACATGCACATGTATTTTACACACACTCACATGCACATGTAATTTTACACACACTCACATGCTCATACTCACATACACACACACACACACACACACACACACACACATATACACACACACACCAAATGCATGCATCAAAACTAGTAAAGTAAATTTTTTTTAAAAATTAGAAGTTAAGGTCTGTGATGGTAGGAAGTGTGAGAGGTGGGAGCTTGAGGCAGCTGTTCCCATTATTCCTTAGTTAGGAAATAGAGAAAAATGTCTATTTCTCCCAGCCACCTTACCTATTTCCAGTGAGAAATTAGGTGTCATCCAGATTCTAAAAGGGCATGTCTTTGCTCTTCAATTGAGAGGCTTAAAAACACCTCCAAAGACACACAAGGGCCTGTGTGGCTCAGATCCAATGAGGTTAACAAGATCATGAACACATTCCACCTCCTTGTGGAGTACCTGAATCCCTGTTTTAAGCCTCCAGTGCACTGTTTGCATTATAATCTGTCTTCTCTCATCAGAATGCTCTCCTGCACCTCACTCCAAAACATCTCATACTTCAGTTTTTATGGCTGTTCTGAAGAACTGGTTTCGGAAAGTACTAAGTACCAAGTCCTTCAGGTCCTGTCAAAATTTTGTGATCATGATGATCTACACAGCTATCTGTGATTTGAGAATAAAGGAGATTTTAAAAAAAAAACTTGTCTCCTCAAAACATATTAAAAACTGATTTTGGAGTTGCCTCACTTCAGGGGTCTGACTCTACCTCTAACTCTAAGCACTGTAGGCACAGTAATTCCACTCTGTCTGTGCAACTTGAGCTGGACTTTGTACCCTGTATTTGGGGAAAAGAAAGGTTACTTTGGTTTCCTGCTTTTGTAATAAACTTTAATAAGAGTGTCACCCAGTTAAGCATAATTTTTTCTAACACTATTTTCTGTTTGTCTATATAGCCTAGTAATTTCTAGGCCAAATGAGTCCCTGCTGGGAATAATTGTGCATTAGTCATTGATCTGGGGCCCTTAAATAGACATTCATCTTAAATGAATTTCACTTTAGGATGGCATTGGGCAAATGTCATTGGCTCCACATAATCACATCTTGAAATGGAGCTTCACTCATCCTAGGAAAGGAATTCTTACTGTCAAATAATGTACTAGCAGAGGTCAAAAGAGGGTATTGGATCCCCTAGAACTAAAGTTCCAGGTGATCGTGAGCAGCTGTACATAGATGCTGAACAGAGTTCACTGGTACTTTACATTTTCATTTTCTAGCCGTGTCTCTCCTCCTTTCTAGATCACTACTCCTGAGATGAATGGGGCATGTGTAGGTCTTACTTGC
The DNA here is from genome assembly GCA_019843965.1 of Rhynchomys soricoides. Taxonomy (NCBI): domain Eukaryota; kingdom Metazoa; phylum Chordata; class Mammalia; order Rodentia; family Muridae; genus Rhynchomys; species Rhynchomys soricoides. The sequence continues at coordinate 2,147,930 of JADRCH010000030.1, forward strand.
AACTAACTGCAGCCTAAAGCTGCAGAAGATTTGGTTCATAGTGTACAAAAAGTAAATAACAGTTGAATGATGCTTGGTTGAGAAAAAAATCCTATAAACATGTTAATGCATGTATTTAAAATGAAATAAAACCTTATTTTGTTGCCTGGAGATACTAGAAAGAACAATCAAACAGAGCCCCCTGGTCACACATACCTTCTGTAAACACATTCTCTATGAACAAATTATTAAATTATGGATTGAAAGTAGACATTTCTTGAAAATCTATGTATTATTAATAAATAAGCAAACTGAAATATGAAATGACATAAATGTGATTGACATATGCCTATTTTCTATGCCAATCCTCAGAAGGATGCTTCAATAAAGAGACTAGCTCTTTTCTAAAAGGTGAATCAAGAATTAAAGCTATTTCCATTTTCAGTTTAAGCAGTTAAATATGTAGTTGCCAAAAGTAAAGTTTTGTTATTATGCATTGGGTGAATTGTGTCTAAGAATAACAGGCTGATCCTTTATATTGCCTGTCTCCTATTATGTGTGGAATCTCGTTCTCTTCCTTTCATCAATGGGATCTATTTAACAAGCTAGTTCTCAGGTAAGATGCCATCAAAAACAAACATATTTCTCTAGTGTACTCTAATTACCTCTTTTGAACATATTTCTAGTATTGTTTCACTTAAAGAATATTAAAGATATAAATGTCTTATTACTTATGTATATTTGTGATTTATAATCAAAGCTAAAGTATTACCCTCTAGAAATCAAATAAACATACAAACTAACTTCATTGAAGAGATTCTTGCATGTTTGATGTTAGAGAATGTGACCCACAAATACTAAGTAGAAAAGGTAGAGGTAGGAGTAAAGTCTGTTAAGGAGTGTGGTTACATAGAAATTTCTGCAAAAAGTTACTCTGTGGAAGAAAGGTTCAATTATGTGACCACTGTCAAAGGTTGAAGTCACAGCAAATTTTCCAGGAGTCTAGAGTACAGGGAGGCTGGAATACATGGATTTCTATCAGTACAGGTTTGATTGTATGCAGGTTTGGATTTATAAATGGACTTTAAGTAACTACCATATTTTATAAAATGTTAGATTAAAAGAATTACATTTTTGCATTTAAAACTTTAAACATTAAATTTAAATGTTTCAAAGATTTAAAATTTTATTTAGTGTGAGTATCTGCATGTGCATACATGTGTGTGTATTTATGTATATTTGTGAATATTAGATAGAATATGCTGCAGCAAGAATGTGGGCTTTAAGGAGTCTGTACAGTCCTTCTAACATATGGATCCTTGCAACTAAATCAGATTACTAGACTGAAGAGAAAATTATTTTACCTGCTAAAACATCTTACCAGTCTAGAAAAAAACAAAGAGATAGTCAGAAAGATGGACAAATAGACAGATACACATATGAACACACATACATAGACACATAATTTAATGGTTCTTTGGATGAGTTGTGAAAGAATTAATCATTGGTTACAAAATAAAGATAGGAGTTATTTTTTCTTTAGCCAGTGTCATTTTATAATTTTGGTTCTCAAAATAAAATATAGATATCAATAATAAAGCTGTGGGATAGCTCACAAATGAAAGAAGCAAAGGCAATTACCTAGTTCTTTTCAAACAGGGGAAAGTATCTAGATTTGTGGACAAAAAAGTCTTCCATGATACTAGCAAGAGATTAGAAGATGCTTGGGGTGGATGAATCCTTTTTGATTGAAAAGGATTAGAAGATATAACACTGTGTGATTAAAATTGTACATTTAACTTTTTCAGGTACTGTGTTTGGAGATTGGTGTGTTCTTGTTTCCATGAAGCTCAAATAACCAACCCTGAACATAACTTCAGCCAAATACTGTGCAGAAAGTAGTGACCTTAGACTCTCCAAACAATTAGTATAGAGATCATTAACCTGGATGAAACTCATACTGTTGAAGTTATAAATTATGATTAATCATTAAGGATTTCATATTGCTTCAAAAATTATCATATAATATAATTTAAAATTAATTCAAGAATTAAGATGTTCAAATATGGGAAGGAGGGCTCCAGACGCAGGGACTGAGGAACAGCCAGGAGGTAAGAGCCTGCCTGCTTCCACCTGTGGCAGAGACCCCTGCCTGGGCCACCAGGCCTCCATAAACAAACAGTGCAGGGAGAAAGCAAGCTGATCACTTGTGTGGAGGAGCTAGCAAAAGGAGGACCCCAGATGCAGGGTCTGAAGAACAGCAGAGAGAGAGAACTGGTCTCCAAGGAATATTGACCTCTGGGCTTGAAGGAAAGACAAGCCACAGTCAGAGAGAGAAAGACCAGCTAACATCAGAGATAACCAGATGGCAAAGGCAAGGGCAAGAACACAAGGAACAGAAACCAAGACTACTTGGCTTCATCAGAACCCAGCTATCCTACCTCAGCCAGCCTGGATACATCAACACACCACAAAAGGAAGACTCAGACTTAAAATCACTTATCAAGAGGATGATAGAAGATTTTAAGAAGGAAATAAATAACTCCCTTAAAGAAATAAAAGAGAACACAGGTAAACAACTGGAAACCATTAAAGAGGGCACACAAAAATCCCTTAAAGAATTACAGGAAAACACAATCAAACAAACGAACAAAACCATTCAGGAATTAAAAACAGAAATAGAAACAATAAAGAAATCACAAAGGGAGATAACCCTGGAGTTAGAGAACATAGGAAAGAAATCAGGATTCATAGATGCAAGCATCACCAACAGAATACAAGAGATGGAAGAGAAAATCTCAGGTGCGGAAGATACCATAGAAAACAAGGACACAACAGTCAAAGAAAACACAAAATCCAAAAAGCTCCTAACCCAAAACTTCCAAGAAATCCAGGATGCAATGAGAAGACAGAACCTGAGGATAATAGGTATAGAAGAGAGTGAAGACTCCCAACTTAAAAGACCAGTAAATATCTTCAACAAAATTATAAAAGAAAACTTCCCTAACCTGAAGAAAGAGATGAACATGAATATACAAGAAGACTACAGAACACCAAATAGACTGGACCAGAAATGAAATTTCACCCATCACATTATAGTCAAAATACCAAATACACAAAACAAGGAAAGAATATTAAAAGCAGTAAGGGAAAAGGGGCAAGTAACATATAAAGGCAGACCTATCAGAATTACACCAGACTTCTCACGAGAGACAATGAAAACTAGAAGATCCTGGGCAGATCTCATACAGACTCTAAAAGAAAGAGGAACACTCCTCCATTGCTGATGGGAATGTAAGTTGATACAACCTCTCTGGAAATCAGTTTGGCGGACCCTCAGAAAAATGAACATAATACTACCAGAGGACCCAGCTATTCCACTCCTGGGCATATACCCAGAAGATGCTCCAACATGTAATAAAAACACATGTTCCAATATGTTCATAGCTGCCATATTTATAATAGCCAGAAGCTGGAAACAGCCCAGATGTCCCTCCACAGAGGAATGGATACAGAAAATGTGGTCCATTTACACAATGGAATACTACTCAGCTATTGAAAACAATGACTTCATGAAATTCGCAGACAAATGGATGGATCTTGAAAATATCATCCTGAGCGAGGTAACGCAGTCACAAAATAATGAACGTGGTATGTACTCACTGTTAAATGGTTATCAGCCCGAAAGTTTGAAATACCCACGAGTCACTTCGCAGCAACAGTAGTGCTGAGTGTGAGTTCCCAGATGGAGGACTTGGAGAAAGGACTGAAGAAGCTGAGGGAGTGTGCTGCCCCAGGGAGGTAGCAACAGTGGCAACTGGCCTGACCCCCAATACTCCTGGAGACTGATCTACCAACGAAAGAATACACATGGAGGGATCCATGGTGTTGGCCACAAATGCGGCAGAGGAGGGTCTTGTTATCAATCAGGGGGAGGAGAGGCTCTTGGGCCTGAGGGTGTTAAATCCCCCAGTATAGGAGAATGCCAAGGAGGGAAGATGAGAGTGGGTGGGTGGGTGGGTTGGAGAATATCCCCATAGTGGCAGAGGGAGGGTGGAGGGAATGGGGAGGTTCCAATGGGGAGATCTGGAAAGGGGGAAACATTTGAAATCTAAATAAAATATGAAAATAAAAAAACACATGTTCAAATATCAAAAGCAAAGGTAAAAGTAAGTCTAATCCAACATTCTCTCTCGATAACATCTCCATAATCAAATTGTCACCACTGATTGTGCATTTTATTTTTATGCTTTTGGTATTTAATGGCATATATAAGTCAACATGTGCATACCCATACACATATTTATACATGTGATTTTTTTCATAAGTACTAAAAAGAATAAGTAATGTCTAATACTTCTATATGCATTGCTTTTCCACTGGGGAATCACAAAAATGTTTTCATATCAGTGCATAGCAAAATATTATAACTTTATATACTCTCATTGTATAATTTTTAAACTTGTGTTCAATCTTTGTATGATATAAAAAATGACACCATTTAGATTAAGCTTTGTAAAAGTGCACAATTGTCACTGTACTGTGACTTCATGAAATGTGTGCATCTGTTAATTTCACAGTCAGTGAAGACTACACTCCCTGCAATAAACTATTCTATGCAAATATCCAAATCCAAATATATTACTTTAAATATATTATCAACATTAGAGGATGTTGATAATATTATAAACACTAGAAATTTATTTTCTTTATGAATTATGTCACATTCTTTATGTTCACACTTCTCCGACTTTAGTAGATGAGAAGAGCTCATTGATGAGGACAGGAGCATAGAGGTGTCTCAGCACAACTAGGGACTGTAAAGCCTAGAATATTAGGGAAAATGGGAGAAAAGGCTAGACAATATGATGATAACAACATAGAATCATATAAATTCTATTTGAGAAATATGTCTTTCACATTCATAGATAAGAAAATTAGGAAATTAGGACATCATTTTTAAAGGTTAGTATTTATATAAATTTAGATGAAAGTCTCTTGAATTCAAGAGACAAAACCTCAACAGTAAGTTTCTGTAAAGAATGATAGAGGTAAAGATTTCTCTTGTTAAGCTTTTGAAAAATGAAGAATAATGCTCTTAAAGAATTTGTTTTCCCTCAGGGAATATCTTGGGCTGGTGTTAGTAATTCTGCCTCTGAAACAGTGTATTAAAACATGACAAGGAGATCAAGAAAGAAAGTCAAGGATAGGTTAGACGATCAAAGTATGGAAATGAGTTTCTCAGCAGGCAGATATATGAAAAGAATTCGGAGTCAACCTTTAGGAATTAATAACTCTGGATTTATGTTTCAAGATACCTAAGAATCTGAGTCTCAACCCTTTAGTGAATTTTGACAGTTGAGGACTTCAAAGTCTATATGACCATTTAATTAATTTAGAAAGATAATATACAGCCTTAATTAAGGTATTTCAGACACAGATGATGTGACTTTTAAGGACTGAAAGGCTTTAAATTTGTAAGTAGAGATAGAAAAGTAATATTTAAGAGAAGGTGTGGCTGATGGGATTACCCACAACTAGAGGCTGCAACCGGAGTCTGAGCTAGTAATAAAGCTGTTCTTCCTCAGACTCCATCAAGTTTTCAGCTTGTTAGGTTCAATTTGGTACATGGTGAAACATGGCTGTACCAGTTTGCAATCCCACCAGCAATGGAGGACTGTTCCTCTTTCTCCATATCCTCACCAACATCTGCTGTCACCTGAGGTTTTGATCTTAGCCATTGTTATTGGTGTAAGGGGGAATCTCAGGGTCATTTTGTTTTGCATTTCTCTCATCACTGAGGACTTTGAGCATTGCTTTAGGTGCTTCTCAGCCATTCAAGATTCTTCTGTTGTGAATTCTCTGTTTAGTTCTATACCCCATTTTTTGATTGGGTTGTTTAGATTTTTTGGTGGTTAGCTTCTTGAATTCTTTATATATTTTGAATATCATCCCTCTTTGGATATCAGATGTGGGGTTAGTGAAGATTTTTTCCCAATCTGTATGTTGCCGATTTGTCTTATTGGCTAAATCCTTTGCCTTACAGAAACTTTCCAGTTTCATGAGGTCTCATTTCACATATACAGCACAGGACTGCAGAGTTCAACCAGAGAAGATGCTCCTAACCCTCAAGAGACTGGAGGCCCCAGAGAGTTTAGAGGTATAGTGGGGTTGGGATAAGTAGAGACATTCTTGTGGAGACAGGGAGCAGGGAGGAGGTATGGGATGTGGAACAGTCAGAGGGTGATCTCAGAGGGGAATAAAATCTGAAGTTTAAAAAAATTAATAAAATAAGTAAATAAATAATAATTTTAAAAAAAATCTCATGTTCCTCCCTGTCTTCTTTTTTAAGACTTCTTGGATGCTCATTGGGGTGCTCTTTGGTTCTCTGGGCTTTTCAAGTTTCTGTTAAGTATCCATGTTTATCAGTCCTGTGCATGTGGAGGTTATTGTTACTCTTGTGGGAATCAGTCTTACACCACATTCCTTGCAAATAGCATTACTTTTGGAAAACACTTTCAGTTAAAATGCAGAAATGTTCCCTAGGCCCACCCGGTGATATTTTAAAATGTTCAGCTTGAATAAATTAAGCAGAATAAAACAAAGGATATTTCTGAAGCCCCTGCACTGGATATGTGGTCAGGTCCTCATTTTGCCTTGCCTCCTCTCTTTTGCTGAGAGGCACAGCAAAAGATGTCAGTCCAAAATTTCAGTTTCCTAAGAAGTAGAGCTGCCTTCTCAGTCATTTTACAATGGTAAACACTACCTTCAACCTCCAAAATGGTTCAAGGACTTCCTCAACCTGATTACTTTTTGGAAATCACCAAAGCTAGGAAGGCCAAGTCTGTGAAGAGCAGAAGGCTTTGGGGCTGTGTTCAGTCTGAGGTGGCAATAACCCCAAGTTTCATTTGGTATCAACCTGCAGCTCTGGCCAGAACAGTGGGTTTCACTACTTCATACCACAGGATTCAGCACTAGACTGATACCCTGCAATTCACTGACCTACAGCAAAAGGCTATTTGTTGTTTTTCTTCCGGCTAGTATGAACAAAGTTCAGAAAATCGGGTCAAATAGGAGTTTGAACACACCTGGCAAAGCAACATTTTTACCAGATAGCTCTGACCTTTCAGAGTTCAACAATATGAGGGGTCTGGCACAGGCTTTGGTGTGGAGAGGAGACATTGTTTTATTTGGCCTTTTAGAGATAGAACATCACTTTGTAACTTTTTCTGGCTTGAAGTGCCAGGTATATCAGCAACTTTCTTGGACTGAGCATGAGGTTCCAGATAGAGGAGTTGGAGAAGGGACCAAAGGGGCTAAAGGAGTTTGCAGCCCCATGGAGGGTCAACTGGCCTGACCCCTGTGCTCCTGGAGACTGGACCACTAACCAAAGGATACAAAGGCCCATGGCTCGGGCCACATATGTGGCAGAGGAGGGCTTTGTTGGCCATCGGGGGGAGCAGATGCCCTTGGGCCTTGGGGTGTTAGATGCTGGGGTGTTCCCCAGTATAGGGGAATGCCTGGGAGGGAAGATGGGAGTAGGCAGGTGGGTGGGTGGAGGAATACCCTCATGGAGGAAGGGGAAGGGCAAGGGGATAGATGGCTTCCAAAGGGGAGACCTGGTAAGGGAAAAACATTTGAAATATAGAGTACAAAAAATAAAACAAGGCAATACTTTTCATATGGAATTTTATAATATTAAACTTAATATCAGCATGAGAATAAAGATATAAAACCAAGGAGACCAAAAATTAAATTACGAAAGGTTGTGTTTAAAATTGTGCTAGAGAGTTAATCTTTGATTTTTATTTCTACCTCAACTAAGTGAATAAAATGTAAGTAAAAGCTTAAAATGTTGGAAATCTACTAAGTTTAGTATAAATTTTAGTAGAAAGTACAAAATTATTTATTTTTATAACAAACATTTATGTAAGAAATATTTGTAATGTTTTTGACTCTTGGAAATAATAGTTATCTTCAATTAAAAAATCATTTATTCTTCCATTTGCTCTAAGTTGCTATTGTAACAAGTTACCATAGACTACACTCCTTAGTCAAACAAGAAAGCTTTCTAATAGTTTTGGAAGTCACAAATAAATGCTAAGACTTAAAGTAAAAAAAATAAAAAAATAAAAAATAAGATAAAATGTGTATAATAGTCAAAAAGGAAAAGTTAACTTTTGTCATATTTTGATGTCAAATTATGATACACTACTCAGAAAATTTGTACAATCAAAATATAAACATATACTGATTCTAGTCAATAATTTGCTTATCAAATCCTGATATTACATTTATGAAACATATATTTTAAACTTTTTACTAGCACACTTATTAGTTGCAGTCCACAATCAGAATGAAAATTATTAAGTAACCTAATTTTGGCATTAGTTGTATGTCATCAATCCAAAGTACATCAGCCCAGCAGAAACCTCACTGCTGCTCAGGCAAGATGTGCTTAGCGCTCAACTAAGCAATTTTAGGAAATGCTGTAAGGGAGCTTTGCTAAATTTTCTTTATTCCTTCATTTCAAAAGAAATCAACAATCTAGTCGCAATATAATGGAAGCAATTTTGTTGGTTTTCAACTTAAATTCAGTTTTTACTGCATTCTAATAAACCATAAAACAAAACAGAGTATTCTGGTTGGCGTTGGTAAGAGGAAGCAGTATCAGACACAATAGACCCAGCAAATGGGAAGGAAAAGTGTTGCTACTTATGTTGTTTCCTTTGTTGAGCAGGTTCTACCTCCATTGAACCAAAATTAAGTAACTGTAGACATTTTCAAGGTTTGATTTCTCCATGTATCCTTTATCCTTGGCACAGGAGATTTTCTTGTGTTCATGTTTGTTTGCTATGGTAAATATTATGACAAAGCTACATAAGGAACAAAAGGTTCTGGCTCAAGGTCCACAGTGGCAAAGCAGTCAAGGGGAAGCAATTGGACACATTAGCAGTAGTAGAGGAGATAACAACAGTTGTATGTATGCCAGCACTCAGTTCCTTTCACATTTATACAGTTGAAGGTGGAAACAGCCCCAATCACATTTAAATGGACCTTCCCACATTAATCAATCTCATCAAAATAATCTCTCACACCCTTGCTCAGGGGCCATCTTTTTTAGTTGATTCTAGATTCTGTCAAGTTGACAATACTACCATAATATCTCATTATGTCTTGAATGATACTAGGGGAAAGAAGCATTTAGACTAATATTTTAACCTGGAACGCACAAATAAACTCCACTGTAACATTATCACAATGTCAATCTCATACAGCAGGTACAGGTAGATTCACAGAATCCTCATTTTTAACAAGCTTCTGTAAATTTTAATGTTGTGTGGTCAAACTAGCCACCAGAGCTTAATGGATGCTATATTTGTTGGAGTAATATTTCAAAAGAATGGGTGCTTGGAACTTTCTCTAGCGTAATGGACAAACTGAATTTCATTGTCCTCAGATTCCTCCCATGCCATTGCCTTGCTTTAGTGAAAGGATCATAATAAGGGTGCCTGTTTCCTGGTGTTATGAGTATTTTTTTCAGGTGTACAATGGTGTGCAGAGCTTTATGGAAGTCAAAGAATGTTCCAAGTGACTGTTGGAACCTTGGGTTCTTGAATCTACCTTACTGTCAAGTGACCAACAATTTGGAAACAAATATGTGATCCCATGCTTGACCAGAACCATGTTATACCTGTTTTCAATGTCTTGGCTGTGGATGAGAGGGTGATGAAGGGGGTGGGGGGTGTGAAGAGACACAGAGAGAGATAGTGACATGAAGACAGACAAAGAGACAGAGACAGTGACATAGGAAGAAAAATATGTACATGCTGATCCTGGGAGGCCAGAACAAAGACACCTACCCCTGATCTACTGGATTGGGTGGCCAGAAGGAAAACATTCAAGCCCCCATGCCAGCCCAGGGAAGCCAAAAGAATGGGACCCAAATATCTTCCATGGGAGGCCAATGAGGTGAATATAAGTGCGATGAAAGGTGGGAAAGATGGAGAGATGGAAGAGAAGGGAAAGCTGAATGAGTTATACACTGTGGAGACAGGAAATGAAGACTTGTTAGCTATGAGGAAGCCATGGTGAGGTCCTGGCCAGGGATACTACCAAGGGCCATGTCTGAGTCCATGGTCTTGCTGCAGTTAGGTTCTGTTGATACCTGTGGTTTGAGTTACTACCAAAGGCCAGTCAGATGTCCATGGTCTGAGCTGCCACCAGAGACCATGTGGATATCTGACAGCCATGCTTACTCAGGGATGACATGCTGATCTTAGTTTTGTGCTGCCACCTGTGGCCATGGGAACATCCAGGCACATATTGCTGCCAGGGACCATGTCTAGGTCCATTGCCCTATGGCAGCTGGGGTATGTGTTTATGTCCCTGGCCCATATGACACAAAAGGGCATGATTATGAACCTGATATGGACTGCTGTGCTTAGCTGGTCCTGTCCCTTGCCAACCACCACACTTAGGAGAATAGTCCCTGCATCTCACCTGGGCAACACAGTAGAGTTGACCCAAGGACATGAGAGCAAGAGAGCTTACCCTGTCCCTTGCCAGCAATAGCATCAGATGAGTTAGCCAGGGCCTTGCTGGAGAGCTCACCCTGTTAGTGTTAGCCAAGAAGAGTTGGAGGGCTAACCAACTCAGATATTTGATCAGATCTAGGCATTTGATTTGGCCCACCCCAACATCTATCCTATATATTATGTACTGGAGAATGTGAAAGGGCTGATCCTGTAAGATCCAAAGCTGCAGGATCTCTATGACACGAGGTAACAAGAGGCTAATCAGGAGAAATTCTCATGAAGATCCAGTATTAATAGTGTAGCAGCAACCAAAGGCCTTGAAACAGACTAATGACTCATTGCAATGAACATTTGCAAGTGAAAAATACAGTGTTTGACACTATGACACACTACGGCTTCCAGGACAATATCATTTGGTTGTTGATGATAATGTGGTAGTACCATGTAGTGGTGGTGGTGGTGATTTTCTTTTCTCTTATTTTATTTTCTTTGTAGGGAGAATATAAAGGGACAGGGAGATGATGGGATTGTGGTGCATGATGTGAAATTCACAAAGAATCAATAAAAAGCTTACAAAGATACCAAAACAAAAGTCCCATTCAATTATGTTTTTTTTTTTAATTTAGACTGTATTAAGAAATTTTTAGTATTGAATTTTTTGAGATTTTTTTAAAGAAAAATATGCTGATGATAAAGCCCTTGTCTAAGTCTCTTCAGTGAAAAATGAACCTTATAGGCAATGTGCTTTATGAATGAATATTCATGGATAAAGTACTTACAGGTGTATGCTCCCTCAGAGGCTCCAGATGATATCACTGATCAAAAGAATACTTGTGTTTGTTTGAGCATTCTATAGTTCAACCTGAAGGAAGTAGTTGGCTTAACATTTAATGGTTAGATATCACTGATATTCATATACAAATAAACCATATAACAGAAAAATTGGAAAGTTGTGTTATACTCAGACATTAGTCAGCTAAATTAAACATCTTAAGGTTACTGCACAAGAATGGTGCAAGTCTTGATTCCAGGAGTTAAGAGGGAGAGGCAGGTGGATATCTATGAGTCAAGGTCAGTTTGATATACACACATTTCAGAAAAAGCAGGGTATTTGGGAGACAGTAAAAAAAGAAAAGTCACTAGTCAACAAAGAATTTCTAGACTGTTCTTGTGAAACATGTAGAACATGCCTTTCAAAAAGATGGGCAATTAAAGGCATTTGATGTTGTTCAACTGAAATTCATTGTTAATTTTTTTCCACAGAATCCTATCCTTCTACCAAACTTCTGTGCCCACATATGCACAGCAAATCAATTCTTAATACTTTGATGATTCTTCCAGACATCTAAGAAGAAGAAACCCAGTTTTCAATGTCTTTATCTATGATAAAGCACTAAAAGCCAGAAAACCAAAGGTATTTAATATGAATGATGATTTCTTTCAGACTTAAAGTATTATTCGCTTCATATTCTTCATTGTGTATGAGAGCTATGTTATATTCTTTTCCCTCATGATAATCAGTCCAGTCTTTCTGGTGTTGAATCCTGCCTCAGCCTTGGAAATGAATGCAAGTGCAAAGTGCTATATCCTGTGAAGATAATTCTCTCATATTTTTCTATCTTACAGATACTTGAACGATTACATAAAGATAATAATCATGCTGGGCAGGTGGCTCACGCCTTTAATCCCAGCACTTGGGAGGCAGAGGCAGGCGGATTTCTGAGTTCGAGGCCAACCTGGTCTACAGAGTGAGTTCCAGGACAGCCAGGATTACACAGAGAAACCCAGTCTTGAAAAACCAAAAAAAAAAAAAAAAAAAAAAAATCATAATTACTAGGTGCCTGGTGTCCAATAGTTAGTATCCATCTTTGTTCATAAACTTAGTTCATGACTTTCACTGTGTCAAGTCTGGTAGCAGGGATTTGTCATCTCATTACTTAATGAAATTCTCACAAATGCCACTAACATCAGTGTACTCAAGAGATATTGAAGTGAATCTGTAAATTGCTTTTGGTAAGATAACCATTTTTACTATGTCAGTTCTACAGATCCATGGGCATGGAAGATCTATCCATCTTCTGACATATTTTTTAACCAGTCAACTTAATATAAAAGAAAGTGCAGAATAGCTTTTATCACATTGGAACCAGAGACAACTTCCTGTAAAGAACATGGATAGCACAGACTTTAAGAACAAAAACCAGTAAATGGTACCTCATGAAACTGAAAATCTTCTGTAAGGCAAAAGATACAATTAATGGGACAAAATAGCAGCCTAGAGAATGAGAAAAGATTTTACCAACTCCACTTCCAACACAGGGATAATATTCAAAATATATGACTAAGATCAATGACACAAGTGTTAGTTAGGTCAAGCTGGTAAGGATTTGGAGAAAGATGAACACTCCTCCATGAGTTTGTGCTTATGCAAGTACAAATTTGTACAGCCACTATGAAAATCAATATGGCAGTTCTTCAGAATGTTGGCAATCAATCTACTTTAAGACCTTGCTATACCACTCTTAGGCATATACTGAAAAGACATTCCAATCTACCACAAGGATACTTATTTAGTTATGTTCTTAGAAGATATATTCATAGTAGCCAGAAATTCAAAACAACCTTGATGTCTCTCAACCACAGAATGGATAAAGAAAATGTGGTAAGTTTACAAAAAGGAGTATTACTCTGCTGTTAAAAACAATCACACCTGTTCTGGTTTCCATCTACACCCAGAATTGACCCTATGCCATAGCTCTCTATACCCAAATCCCACCAGGAGAGAGTTACTCTCCCAGGAGTGCTGACACACCTGAGAGGACAGGTGAGACCACCACTTTGCTCAAATTCCTGGCCAAGAGAGGCTGGCCCATAGACACTAGGACACAGGAACGAAGAAAAAGCTGGGAACAGGATCTCCACTTTCCATCTGGGTCCCAGAGCTGACCTTGTGCCACAACCCTCAATATACAAATTCCTCCCAGAAAGAACTGGACTCCCAGGAGTGCTGACACACTGGCATGCAAAAGGGAAATGACATAGTCAGAGACAGCAAGACCAGCTAACACCAGAGATAACCAAATGGAGAAAGACAAGGGCAAGAATATAAGCAATAGAAACCAAGGCTACTTGGCATCATCAGAACCCAGTTTGCCCACAACAGCAAGCCCTGGATATCCCAACACACAGGAAAATCAAGAATCTGATTTAAAATCACATCTCATGATGATGAAAGAGGACTTTAAGAAGTACATAAATAACTCCCTTAAAGAAATGCAGGAGAACACAGGTAAACAGGTAGAAGCTTTTAAAGAGGAAACACAAAAATCCCTTTAAGAATTATAAGAAAACACAACAAAACAGGTGAAGGAATTGAACAAAACCATCCATGATCTAAAAATGGAAATAGAAACAATAAAGAAATCAGAAAAGGAGAAAACCCTGGAGATAGAAAACGTAAGAAAGAGATCAGGAGTCATAGGTGCAAGTGTCCCCAACAGAAAACAAGAGATAGAAGAGAGGATACAAGGTGCAGAAGATACCATAGAAAACATTGACACAACAGTCAAAGAAAATGCAAACTGCAAAAAACTCCTAACCCAAAACTTCTAGAAAATCCAGGACACTATGAGAAGGCCAAACATAAGGATAATAGGTATAGAAGACACCAAAGATTCCCAACTCAAAGAGCCAATAAACATCTTCAATAAAATTATAGAAGAAAGCTTCCTTAACATAAAGAAAGAGATGCCCATAAACAAACAAGAAACCTCCAGAACTCCAAATAGATTGAACCATAAAAGAAATTCCTCCCATGACATAATCAAAACACCAAATGCACAAAACAAAGAAAGAACATTAAAAACAGTAAGGGAAAAATGGTCAAGTAAGATATGAAGGCAGATCTATCAGATTTACACCAGACTTCTCACCAGAGACTATAAAAGCCAGAAGATCCTGGGTAGATGTCATACAGGCTCTAAGAGAACATATATGCCAGCCTAGGCTACTATACCCAGCAAAACTCAAAATTAACATAGATGGAGAAACCAAGATATTCCATGACAAAACCAAATTTATACAATATCTTTCTACAAATCCAGCCCTACAAAGGATAACACATAGAAAATCCCAAACAAGGAGGGAAACTACACCCTACAAAAAAGAAAGTAATCTTTCAACAAATCCAAAAGAAGATAGCCACACAAACCTATTTAATCTCAATCAATAAAAATAACAGGAAGAAAGAATCATTATTCCTTAATATCTTTTAACATCAATGGACTCAATTCCATAGTAAATAGACATAGAAAAACAGACTGGATACATAAGAAGAACCCAGCATTTTGCTGCATTCAGGAAATGTACCTCAATGACAAAGACAGATATTATCACAGAGCAAACGGCTGGAAAAAAATTTTCCAAGCAAATGGTCCCAAAAAACAAGACAGAGCAGCCATCCTAAAATTGAATAAAATTGACTTTCAACCAAATTTATTGAAAAAGATAAGGAAGGACACTTCATATTCTTCAAAGGAAAAAGCTACCAAGATTAACTCACAATTCTGAACATCTTTGCTCCAAATGTAAGGATACCCACATTCCTAAAAGAACCTATATGAATGCTCAAAGCACACACTGTACCTTACATGGTAATAGTGGGAGACTTCAGCACCCCACACTCATCAAAGGACAGATCTTGGAAATACAAACTAAACAGAGACACAGTAAAAATGATAGAAGATATGGACTAAATGGATTAAACAGATATCCATAGAACATTTCATCCTAAAACAAAAGAATAAACCTTCTTCTCCGCACTACATGGCATCTTTTCCAAAACTGACCAAATAATCAGTCAAAAAACAGGCCTCAACAGATACAAAGAGATTGAAATAATCTCATAATCACCACAGACTAAGGCTGGTCTTCAATAACAACAAAAACAACAGAAAGTCCACATACACATGGAAGCTGAACAACTATCTATTCAATAACTTTGTCGGGAAAGAAATAAAAAAGGAATTTAAAGACTATTTTAGAATTTAATGAAAACAAAGGCACAACATACTCAAACTTATGGAACACAATGAAAGAAGTGCTAAGACAAAATCTCATAACTCTGAGTGCCTCCAAAAAGAAACTGGAGAGAGCATATATTAGCAACTTAATAGCACACATGAAAGCTTTAGAACAAAAAAAGAAGTAAATATGCCCAACAGGAGTAGATTGCAGGAAATCAAATTCAGGGCTGAAATCAAGCAAGTAGAAACAAAAAGAACTATATAAAGAATCAACAAAACCTGGAACTGATGCTTTGAGAAAGTCAACAATATAGATAAATCCTTAGCCACACTAACTAGAGGGCACAGAGACAGTATCCAAATTATCAAAATCAGAAATGAAACAACAACAGTTACAACAACAGTAATGGAAAAAAATTCTAAAAATCATTAGATCACACTACAAAAGAATATACTCAACAAAACTGGAAAATCTGGGTGAAATGGACAATTTTCTAAACAGATACCAGGTGCCAAACTTAAATCCCGATCAGATACACCATCTAAATAGTCCCATAACCCTTAATGTAATAGCAGCAGTCATTAAAAGTCTCCCAACCAAAAAAAAAAGCCCAGGACCACATGGGTTAGTGCAGAATTCTATCAGTCCTTCAAAGAAGATCTAATAACAATATTTCAAACTACTCCATAAAATAGAAACAGAAGGAATACTACCCAATTCATTCTATGAAGTTATAGTTAGGCTGATACTGAAACCACACAAAGACACAGTAACGAAAGAGAACTTCAGACCAATTTCCCTTATGAATATCAATACAAAAATACTCAAAAATATACTCCCAAACCAAATCCAAGGACACATTAAAATGATCATTCACCAAAATCAAGTTGGCTTCATCCCAGGGATTCAGGGATAGTTCAATTTATGAAAATCCATCAAATTAATCTACTACATAAACAAACTCAAAGGAAAAAAACCCACATGGTTATTTCATTAGATGCTGAAAAAGCATTTGATGAAATTCAACATCCCTTCATGTTAAAAGTTGTGGAAAGATCATGAATTTAAGGCCCATACTTAAACATAATAAAAGCAATATACAGCAAACCAGTAGCCAACATCAAACTAAATGGAGAGAAACTTTAAGCAATCCCACTAAATTCAGGAACTAGACAAGGCTGCCCACTATCTCCTATCTATTCAGTATAGTACTTGAAGTTCTAAGTAGAGTAATTAGATAACAAAAGGAGGTCACAGAATAAAAATTAGAAAGAAAGAAGTCAAACTACCACTATTTGCAGATGATATGATAGTATACTTAAGTGACCCCAAAAATTCCAACAGAGAACTCGTAAACCAGATAAACAACTTCAGCAAATTTGCTAGACATAACATTAACTCAGACAAATCAATATCTTTCCTATACTCAACAGATAAACAGGTTGAGAAACAAATTAAGGAAGCCACACCCTTTACAATACTCACAAATAATATAAAATACCTTGGTGTGATGGTAGCCAAACAAGTGAGAGATCTGTATGACAAGAAATTCAAGTCTCTGAAGAAAGAAAATGAAGATGTCAGAAGATGGAGAGATCTCCCATGCTCAGGGATTGTCAGGATTGATACAGTAAAATAGGCTACCTTGCTGAAAGCAATCTACAGATTCAATGCAATCCCCATCAAAATTCTAACTCAATTCATCATAGAGTTAGAAAGAGCAATTCTCAAATTCATTGGATATAACAAAAAACCCTGGCTAGCAAAATTTATTCTCAAAAATAAAAGAACATCGGGAGGGTGGGGAAGGGATCACCATCCTTGAATTCACACTGTACTACAGAGCAATAGTGATAAAAATGGCATGGAATTGGTACCGTGACAAGCAGGTACATCAATGAAATAGAATTGAAGGCCCAGAAATGAACCCACATACATATAGTCACTTGATCATTGACAATGAAGCTAAAACCATCCAGTGGGGAAAAGGACAGCATTTTTAACAAGTGATGCTGGTTCAACTGGTGGTCAGCATGTAGAAGAATGCAAATTGATCCATTCTTATCTCAGTGTACAAAGCTCATGTCAAGTGAATCAAGATCCTGCACAAAAAATACTATACACTGAATCTAATAGAAAAGAAAGTGGGGAAAAGTCTTCAACACATGGGCATGGGGGGAAGTTCCTGAACAGAACACAAATGGCTTATACTCTAAGATCAAGAATCGACAAATGGGACCTCATGAAATTGCAAATCTTCTGTAAGGCAAAGGACACTGTCAGTAAGACAAAATAGCAACCAACAGATTGTGAAATGATCTTTACCAATCCTTCATCCAATAGAGGGCTAATATCCAATAAATACAAAGAACTCAATAAGTTAGACTCCAGAGAACCAACTAATCCTTTCAAAAAATGGGGAACAGAGCTAAACAGAGAATTCTCAACTGAGGAATATCTAATGGCTGAGAAGCACCTAAAGAAATGTTCAACATCCTTAGTCATCAGGGAAATGCAAATCAAAACAACCCTGAAATTCCACATTACATCAGTCAAAATGTCTAAGATTGAAATCTCAGGTGATAGCAGATGCTGGCGAGGATGTGGAGAAAGAGGAGCACTCCTCCATTGCTGGTGGGATTGCAAGCTGGTACAATCATTCTGAAAATCAATCTGGTGGTTCCTCAGAAAATTGGACAAAGTAGAGTCTGAGGACTTAGATATATCACTCCTGGGCTTATACCTATAAGATGTTCCAACATGTTATAAGGGTCTATGCTCCACTATGTTCATAGCAGCTTTTATTTCTAATAGCCAGAAGCTGGAAACAACCCAGATGTCCCTCAACAGATGAATGGATACAGGAAATGTGGTATATTTATACAGTGGAATACCATTCAGCTATTAAAACAAAGACTTCATGAAATTCTCAGGCAAATGGATGGATCTACAAAATATTGTCCTGAATTAGGTAACTTAGTCACAAAATAACACACATGGTATAAACTCACTGTTAAGTGGATATTAGGCAAAGAGCATGGAATACCCACGATACAACTCATGGACCACATGAAGCTCAAGAGGAAGGAAGACCAAAGTGTGGATGCTTCAGTCGTACTTAGAAGGGGGAACAAAATAATCAAGGGAAGTACAGGGTAGGAGGAACTTGGGAGGAATAAAAGTGAGGGAGCAGAAAAAGGGGAAGAATCAGGAGTGGGAGGAGATGGAGATATAAAGAGGGTCAGGGAATTGGACAGAGGTGTGTAGCAATGGGAGGTAGAGAACTGGGGGTAACAACCAGAAAGTCTCAGACATCTGGAAAGCAAGAGCCTCCCAGGACCCCACAGGGATGACATTAGCTGAAATACCCCACAAAGGGGAGGGAGAACCTGTTGAGGTCATATCAAGAAGTTAAGCATGGCCCTCGGTTGAAGGATGGGGCCACCCGGCCGTCTCCAAAATTTTTAATCCAGAATTGCTGCTCCTTTCTAAAGAAATACAGGGACAAAGAGTGGAGCAGGGACTAAAGGAAAGGTCATCCAGACCCTCCCCCACCTGGGAATCCATTCCACATGCTAACTCCAAACCCAGACACTACTGAAGATGGCAAGAAGTGCTAGCTGACAAGAGCCTGATACAGCTGTCTCCTGAGTGACTCTGCCAGATCCTGACCAATAGAGATGCAGTTGTATACAGCCATACATTGGACTGAGTGTGGGGACTCCATTGGGGAAGTTATAGCAAGGACTTTAGGAGCTGAAGGGTTTTGCAGCCTCATGGGAAGAACAATATCAACCAAACAGATCCTCCAAAGCTCCCAGGGGCTAACCCACCAACCAAAGAGTACACAGGGGGTACCCATGGCTCCAGCTGGATATTTAGCAAATGATTGCCTTATCTGACATCACTGGGAGGGGAGCCCCTTGGTCCAGTGGAGGCTTGATGACCTAGGATAGGGGAACACTAGGCTGCTGAGGTAGGAGTGGGTGGGCAGTTGGGGAGCACTTTCATAGAGGCAGAGGAGAGAGGAGGTGATAGGGGGGCGTGTGGAGGGGAAACTGCAAAGGGGGATAACATTTGAAATGTAAATAACCAATAAGAAAATCATGAAATCCACTAGGCAAATGGATAGAACTAGAAAAAATTATTCTAAATGAACTAACCCAAACCTGGAAAACAAACATGCACTCACTTATATGTGGACATTAGCTGTTAAATATAGGATAATCATGTTATAATCCATAGATTCAGAAATGGTAAGTAGCAAGGAAGGCTCAAGATAGTTCTCCCATGGGAGAAGAAATAGAATTGATTTTAAGGGTAGACTGGGGATAGTTGAGGATTAAAGCAGGAGATACAGGGCAAGGGGTTAAAGGGAAAGAACACTGGGAGAGATGAATGGAATCGCAGGGTAATTTGGAGGTGATATAGAAATGTAGGGTGTGTGTGCGTGTGTGTGTGTGTGTGTGTGTGTGTGTGTGTGTGTATGTGTGTATCACTGAAATTTCCAGTTATTCTCTTGCTGCCCTATTTCATGGAGATCCTCTAAATTATCAATGCCATTATTAGTTCTCTGTAATAATTTCTCATTCTTCTATACATTGTTTCTTATGTTCCAAAATAATGTTCCCATCAATATAAACCAAATCAGTATAGTCTGTAGGGGGCTGACAAACATTTGTTAGTCCTCTAGTTTGTCTTTGCTCCTTGTTCAGAATGCTCTTACAATCTTGAAGACGTACCAACTCTCCATTTTGATATTTTTAGGCAGTGTGAGCTGCAGCCTGGAAAGGAACCAGTCTTATTTCCAGAAACATTATACAAATGAGAGAGAGACAGAGAGAGAGAGAGACAGAGAGAGAGAGAGAGAGAGAGAGAGAGAGAGAGAGAGAGAGAGACTCTGCTATAATATTTCAGACAGATCTGGGTCTAAAATATTTATTAAATACTTAACTATAGTTAACAAACCTTCCTTACCTGGAATGCAACTTAGTAGACCCAAGGAATCTCCTGACAGAAGTAGACCATCTTCAAAATATGTGATTATGAAGGTATTGACACTGCCTTTCAACTCCAAATAGGAAGGTGCTACTACTGATGCAGCATGCTTTCTGGGGAATACAAATAAGCAGAGCTAGTACAGAATGGTGACTTTCTAAGATTCCACATCCTTCCTAAGAAGAAAATGAACATAATTTTACTTCGGCTGACTTCTATTTGCCTATATATTGATATATTCTGAACTATTATCTTCTGGAACTATAACCAGGAGAGGTTATAATTCATTAACTCCTGCCATTTTAAAATTTTTCTGGCATGAAGTATCATGTATAGTATATGGATGGTACTAGAAATGAAGACCAAAGCATTTACTGGAGTTTTCAGTTACTGGACTTCTGATGAGCTCTTCATGGAGCTGAAAGAAAATTCAGTGTGTTTCTTATTCTATTGAGCTTCCTCACTTTGTTTCTTTGTATATGCTTGGCTCAAGGAGTGGTACTATTAGGATGTATGGCCTTGTTGGGGTAGGTGTATCTCTGTGGGTGTGGGCTTAAGATCTTCATCCTAGCTGCCTGGAAGTCAGTATTATGCTTCTGATAAAGGTGTAGAACTCTCAGTTCCTCTTGCACCATTCCTGCCTGGATGCCTCCACATTCCTCCCTCGATGATAATGGATTGAACCTCTGAACCTGAAGCCAACCACAGTTAAATGTTGTACTGATAAGAGCTGCCTTGGTCATGGTGCCTGTTCAGAGCTGTAAAAACATAACTAAGACACTCATCATAAGTATCATTGTGAAATCACAATAGTTTAAAGCCAAATACAATATTGAGTATTTCCAATATTTTGTTCCATAGAAGAAGGTTCTACCATTGACAGTGAATTTGTACTTGTCTGGGAAATATTAGACAGTATGCTGAAAATCTTAGTAATGATATGATTTCTTTGAGGATAATCTGATATCATTTCCAGGATGAAGATTTCTGTGTATGTTCATGGCAGGAAAATAGTAGGCTATGTCACCATGTAAAGTTTTCTCACCCTAATTTGTCCATTTGTAAAACAGAATTATCTCCAGAGTTCACATGAAGTCCTTCAAAGAACTATAAGACTTGACAACCTTATAAAGGCCCAACCTATTGCTCAATAGCAACAGAATCAAAAGTAGTGAATTTTGCTTCCAAATACACTATTTTTATTGTCCTTAATATCTGTAGGGACTCAGAATCATTAGATTGAGTAAAAGAAAATCTAGAAAATACGCAAAGATGGCAAATGACTCTCCCTTAACATCATGAACACTACAAAACTTATTCAAATGAACATGAAAAACACATGTTCATTACAATAAGTTCAAAGAGGATTAAAGAAGCTTTGGAGGGGCCTCATGTTCAGCAAAGCTATGAAAGAAAATGAGGGGCTTGAGGTTTTAGTCATGTGCACTGGGAAGCCATTCTTTAGCACTAATGGTAGTGACAGTGCCTCGAAGAACAGGCTAAAAGCAGAAGCAACTGACATCCTCCACCCAACCTAATTTGTTCTCTGAAGGTCAGAAACTCTTAGTTAACCATCATCAAAATATATGTAATGGAAATCAGTCTAAAATTTTAAAAGAGGACAGTTTAAAAGGATTGCCTTAGTTTCTTAATTCACAACTTCCTTAATCAAGAAAATTTTCCTTCATAAATATGTCAGAGCTCCTCTTGCAACTAGATCCTTCCTTTTGAAATGAATATTTCTCTGTTGCCAGTTTACCTGCCACATTTGTTACTTTTATCAATGTTATGACAAATACTTAAAAAGAACAAATGAAGAAACACAGAAGTTAATTTCACTCACAGTTAAGGTGGAGCACAGTCACCTTGGAAGGAAGGCAGGAACATTTGAACATGAGGTCATATTACATTCAAAGTCACAAAGCAGCAATTGTTGTATTTCAGTAACTCAACTTGTTACCACCCTTTTTAATTCTTTTGGTTTTCCATGGACATGATGGCTTTACCTTCTCCCTGAAAGGGCATATCTTCCTTTCTCAACTAAACTGCTTCACAAACAACTTCAGAGATACATAAAGGTCTCCCATGGGATTTCAGAACCAGTCAGATTAACAAGAAGAGTATCTGCACATCTAACGTCCTTGTGGAATAAAGAAATCCTCATTGTAAGCCTCTGGTTCACTGCTTGCATCAAAATCTGACTTCTCTCATCAGTATACTCTCCTTGACCTTACCGCTATCACTCATATTTTTGTCAGATGTCCCTTCTCCACAGCCACCTACACAGACACTGAATTCTTGAGTTCTCAGTCCTCTCATGCTAGCTATGGGGGAGCCTTTATTATGTGTCAAAATTCAGCATCCTATCCAATATCCCTCACACTAGTAGCATATAAATTACTGTCCAAAATATCTCTTATCAGATCTTAACTTTCTATTTTTTAAAATTTATATTGATTTTCATAATTGTCTGTGGTCTGGGTATAAAGGAAACATTTTTATTAACTACACCTAAAAACAGAATAAAAAGCTTATGTATCTAATCTAAACACTGTAGGATTTATATAAGGCTTGGTTTAGACCTTTGTACCCTAAGATTGTGGGAAAGCAAGGTTACTTGATTTCCTTATTCCACAGTAAACATTACAAAGTGACAAGGCTTGTTTTCATTTTGCTTGTGTCAAGTTGATATAAAACTAGCCAAGTCAACACCCCAACTCATAATCCAAGGTGCTGTAAATTGCTTCTTTCCTTGAGTATATATCCCAGAGTCCCCACCTTACAGATACAGCCTACTCTGCATTGCCTGCTTGTGTATTTCCATGGATTTCTCTTAATAATCCCTCAATGGAGTTGTGTTTTCTAGATCCCTGTCTTTCTTCCTAGACTAGAGCTTCTACTTTGAATGAGAAGCCTGAATGTCTCTCTGGACGCTTCAGCTTTATTGTTGCAGATATGGCTCATAACAGGTAAACAAAACCAGTAGTTGAAAGCCATTCCTTTCTTTGCTTAAGAATGTAAATAAAGCTATATTTCTTGAATATGTATGTTACAGGAAATAAAACAAAAAGCCAAGAACAAGGGTGAAGGAAAATTCCAGAAAAGCAGCTGAGTCTGTATGTGAACAGAAACCTCCTTGAAGGTTTTGTGTTTGCTGAGATGGACAGAACAATTGGAATGGCCATACTCTCGAAAGGTTGGAATTTTGTAGTTTCAGAAGGTAATTACTTCATCTTAGACTTTTAGCCTTCTAGAACAGCCATTCCTTGTTCCACTCTATATCTGAAGTAACACCTTGTAATAATAAATAAAAACCACTTAGAAGCTATTAACATAGAAAAACATTCGATTTAGCCAATCAGAAAGCTAAGATTGTCATCAAATGACATTTTATGACTATAGTAAAGCTTTCCCCCACATCAATGTATATGCTTTTTAAACTTGCCAAAGCAGTTTAAACATGCCTTGATTTATATCTTTCTTTGTTCTCCAAAACTAGAAAATCTTTATGAAACTGCTTCCATGTTGGAACTTGGAATTTGGGGTAACCTAAATCTGTTTTCTTGGGTGGTAGTCACTCAAAATGGCTCCAGAATAAACTGTATCTCTCTTCTTACCTTTACGGTGAGATGAGAGCTGTTTTGTTTTGTTTAGCTTTGGTTTTATGACACAGGCAGTTCAGCTTGATGTATCCTTATCGACCCCACTAACGAACGCCCTTTGTCCTCCCTCTCCCAGCAGGCACCCTTGCTAATCCAAGGGCCTCCCTGCCAGGCAAATAAGTAGTTTGCCAGCAGACATACACCTCTGCTTCTGCTCCTCCGAGTCCAATCCTGCTGTCTAACTCTTCAACAGAACAGGAACTGGAGCTTCAGCCAACCTCTCCTGTTCTGCCCTCTACCCTTTTCCCACTACTCATTACTTAATTCCAGTCCCCAACTCCAACAGGTAACCCTGATAGCCCACAGGTCTCACAAGCCAGAAAACAGTATACTGACTACAGATCTTCTCTTCTCCCTTTGTTCTCCCAGCTCTGATCCCAGAGTCTCAGCCCCAGCCCTGCAGCAGAAACACCTGTGGCAGCCTTCCCTGCCCACTTGTTCTATCTCCTGTGAATCTCACAGACCTGCTATCTTTTCTTCCCAGACTTGTTTTGTCACAGCTTATTGCTCTCTTAATGACTAAGCCTTACTCTCTTCTTTTCCTGAGCTCTTCCAAGTGTTCTGGAAAGATAATTTCCATGGGTGACTCCTTGCCAGACCTGAACATTTAAACCTAAGTTTAATTAGGGAAAGAAACATGCGCACACGGCAATTGTGGTTATTTCTCAATCTGCATTCACGCCCTGCTGGAAAGGAACTAGCTATATGCTTTCAGTTTCAGTAGCTCTGCAGTGTAGAAGTGAAAGGCCATGGCTGGTGAGTTTTCTCTCTTATTAAAGGGGTTCGTTTGGGGAATAAGGCATTTGGAAAGGGACTCACTTTTTTGAAAGCCATCAGTTTCTGGAGTTATTTAGGTGAGCTGAATCTGGGCAAAGTGAAGACTACGTAGAAGTCTGCACAGAAGATTCTTGAAGCCGTAATCCCTGGCCACAGCTAGAAAGGAAATGGTACTTTAATTGTATCTCACCATCGTTGCTGTTGTTTTTGCAATCTTAGCTATTAAGTGTTGCTAGTCTGACAAAGGGAACTGGATGAGGGACAGCGATGGTGGTAGCAAAAGAAAATGGATTATACTTCTTGAGTTCTAACAGAAAGACGGTAACTCCGTACATGTTCCCTCACACTATTCTTTTGTGTAACGTTGAAGGGCAAAAGTGGAGCAAAGATATGAAAAAGAAAAAGAAAAGAAAAGCAGGAGAAACGAAGTATGTGAAAGGTCATTTTGCTGATTCACTCTGAAAGAGTATGCCTTCTTTACTATATGAAAGGAACATGCAACCAGTTTCTTGACTTGAGAATTCTTTGTGCCTTAAACAGACAAGACCCTGAGGGCAAAGAGGAAGCAATTTATCAACTCCGTGAGTCTAGGAACAATAAATGGATTGCTGGACGAACTTTTAGAGAAGAGAGTGCTGAACCAGGAAGAAATGGATAAAATAAAACTTGCAAATGTGACTGTTATGGACAAGGCACGGGACCTGTTAGATCATGTCACTAAAAAAGGGCCACAGGCAAGTCAAATCTTTATCACTTACATTTGTAATGAAGACTGCTACCTGGCAGAGATTCTGGAGCTTCAATCAGGTAAGAGACTATGTATTTGGATAACCAATGTTTGATTGATATATTTCTTATGTAGTTTGAAGACAATTCTCTAACCTTCAACTCCAGACTCCCACTTTTTGTGTCCATGGCCCTGTTGTGTGTCTCATGGCTCCTTTATTTCTATTCCTTCTACCTTGTCTCCTGTAGCACACATTGGTCTCAATCTCATCAAGGATGACCTTGCTATGGTGAATTAATTTACTTTGTCTCTCTTCAGGTCCATCAGCTGAAACTTTTGTTACTACAGACTATTCTAAGGGAAGACATCCTTCTTCCTCAGGTACATATATGGGTAGAGGAATAATACCCACTGGACCCTCATCTCTTTTGCCATTATCTTCAGGGAATGAGCATAGACTGATGCTATGAGTAACTCACATTTCCCTCTTCTTATTCTCTGTAAATCTATACTAAAACTTTCTGAGTTTGTATCCATGTCTTAACTTCCTAGTTAGGTACCAAACCTTACCATTCAAGTGCCTAGTGCACATATTCCTATTTTCTCTGGACATGTATAGCTGAACACCGCCAGCCCCTAGAGACAAACTTGTCATTCTTCTCCATTCCACTTCTTAGCAGTGTCCTTAGTTAATGCTGTCATCACTGGCAGTTGTTCAAATCTGAAACTCGAAATGCAGCCTAGCTGCTTCTTTCTCCTCCCACCTACTTTCAGTCTGTGGCTAGGTTTTAATGAATTCCTCTCTCAAGTCTTCTAGCACCTTATCACACACCTGTCATCATAACACACAGTAGCTGTCAGTCACAAGTCTCTACATTTATCTATGTCAACTATAAGTTTCTTGTTCATTAGAAGAAAAATAGTTATCATATGCCAATTGTACGCCAGACATTAGTCTATAGGGTGTTCAAGAATAATAAGTATGACAAATTATACTTTTGATTAAACTGAACTTGCATAAATAAATATTAAATGAATATTTGTTTAAAACTATCACTCAGTTAAAGCTACCAGCATTTCAGGCCTAGTGGCAATAATTCAAATTCTTATTAAGATAACATTGAATACAGTAAGAAAGTCAAATATTCACCTTTGTTCTTAAAGGATAGAAGGCTGTTTCTTACTCATGATGATTATAAAATAATCATTCTCAATGAGCAAGGAGGTCTCTTCCATGCCAGACATCTTCCACACTGTGCCTCACACCTACAGCTGACAGCACTTACAGAACTATGCTTACAGTTATCTTGCAAGAGACATTGAAAGAATGCCATAAGCTTATTTGTGGAAGACTTTGTAAGCTTAGATGTGTCACACACCACACACATATGTGTCTTCTATTGGCTACAGCTGATCACTCAGACAGGGTATGTTCTGGAAAGATGATAACAAGGACAGCTTGGTGATACAGGTTCGGGGCATCCTACACCTACTGAGATACTGAGAGTGTACAATCAACTTTTCCTAAAAATAAGAAGCAAAAATAAGCTTCATTTCACACAACATATAATTGCCACAGAAAATGTTTATGTCCCAAATGACAAAAGAACACTGACTGAAGTGGTCTGCACTGAAATGTTCCCTCTATATTATGGAAACTGAGGCAGTCAGCACATACTACAACCCTTATTAATAATGAGTAAATTCACTTCTTCCTTAAGAAATAACTACAGCTGCATGTTATAAGAGCAGTTTTCTACCATAGTTCTGAAATAATTTCATCTAGAAGACAATCTTTTCTCCCTATGTCAGAAATTCAAGTGTTGAAAAAAATTAATTATCCTACTGGATATATTAATGGTTATTAATCCATATGTTTTCTCAGATATTTTGTCTGATGTGACATTCCCATATAACTAGATACTTCTTTTCATTATCTAAAAAAAAAATCTCTAGTGTAAATAAATATTTGTTTAGTTTGTTGTTGCTCTAGTCATATTTGTGTAGAAGCAATACATCTTTTACCAAGTAATGAATATTTTCACATTTTTCCAGTATACTAATTCTAAGCAGAGTGTATTCTTTTCTATAACCAACCCATTTTTGTGACTTTGTTCAACTTGCTAAACACACAACAATTTATCTAAATGCCTCTTATAATTAGTTAAAATCTGCCCATTTTGATTGCTTAAATTCTATTCTCCAGGTACCTAGGTAAATTATTTCTATTTTGAAATATACCAAGTTTTATATCAAATCATTTAGAAGTACATCACTGTGCTTGATGATACTGAATTTGGAATCCAATAAAAGCCTCAGGAGCTGCTACTGACATAAACCATTATAAAAACACTTCTTCAGAGATAGACGCAGGCAATAACGAGCGATATGAATTCACAACATTTGTAACTTAACTTTATCATTTCCCATTCTATTCTACCTTGCTTTCCTTCTAGTTCACATATTCAATATTGTTCCTTCTTTGGTTAATGTGCAAACAGAATGGAAACCGATACTGGGGTAGAGCATCATTTCTAAAAAGTACTTGATGCCTATTGCTGTCTATTGTTTATAATATTTTTACAAAGATAGGTAAACATATTTTTAAGTTATTACTGTAATCACAAAATAAATATTTTCTACCCACCACCACCACTTAAAGATTACTCTTAGTCTCAAAAACTTTCTAAAATGAATAATAAACATTTAATACTCCTTGCTTTGTTTTTATCTAAAATATTTGTCAAAATACTGATCCCATGACAGATTCTCCATCACACCACTAGAGATCTCTGACTTGGTATATGTTCCCTTAACAGTGATTTGGATCTTGTTCTACAGTGTGGTAATGAACCCAGGGTTGCCCTCACCTGTCTTCACGTATAGCTAAGATTGTAAGAGACTAGACTTGAGACCCCTAGAGTTGAATGCATTCATTGTATTTTTCATCTCTTACAGAAACAAAGGAAGAACAGTACAAAGAAGATGGAAGATTTCCAGGACCTAGTGGGAGCCTCAAGTTTTGCCCTTTAGAAAAAGCTCAGAAGTTATGGAAAGACAATTCTTCAGAGGTGCTGTGCTCAGAATCCAGGGTAGAACAAGCTGAAAAATCCTGAGGCCATCCTGAAGGGTGGTAGTTCTATGGCATAGCCAAGTTCACTGCAAAGTCCAAAGTTTAGAGATTAATAACTTAGGTCAGATGTGGATCCACTGTTAGGTCTACAATACACTGTTAGGTCAATGAGCCCCTCCACCACCCAAAAAACACAGTTTTACAATTACAGATCCTAGCTACAAACCCCTTTCATTTTTAAAATTT
Source organism: Rhynchomys soricoides (assembly GCA_019843965.1). Taxonomy (NCBI): domain Eukaryota; kingdom Metazoa; phylum Chordata; class Mammalia; order Rodentia; family Muridae; genus Rhynchomys; species Rhynchomys soricoides. The sequence goes on from JADRCH010000030.1 coordinate 2,176,955, forward strand.
TATTTTCAAAATCAAGGTCAGAAACACCACATGGTGTTTCATAGACTCCATTAGTTCTCATCAATGGATACTCAGTTTCTTCCCTATTCTTTTGTTTTCTTTTAAAGATTTTATTTATTTTATGTATGTGAATACACCATCACTGTCTTCAAACATACCAGAAGAGGACATCAGATCCCATTACTGATGATTGTGGGCCACAAGATAGTAGCTGGGAATTGAACTCAGGACCTGTAGAAAAGCAGTTAGTGCTCTTAACCTCTGAGCCATCTCTCTAACCCCCTCCTCCCTGCTCTTAATCTAACTTTAACAAGGCTGGATCTTAAAAGAATTAAGAGAAGGGAATTAAGAATTGTCATAAGCACATAAAATAGATAATGAATTAAACAAGGCTATTCATTCAATCTTTTCATACAGATTTATCCAATGATGAATCCAACCAATCGTACACGTCTTGCCCTCATTATCTGCAACACAGAGTTTCAACATCTTTCTCCGAGGGTCGGAGCTGATGTTGACCTTAGAGAAATGAAGTTGCTGCTGCAGGATCTGGGGTATACTGTGAAAGTGAAAGAAAATCTCACAGCTCTGGTAAGACTTCTCAGGATATAGAAACACTGTTCATGCCTTTCTTCCCCTTAGATAATGCTAGAAGACATGTTACAGAAGTTAAAGGCTAAAGCCTTGCTAGTTCTATACTGGTGATATTCTTTGGTGACTAGCCACCGAATATTATGCATGCCTATCAAATGCAAACATGGTTTAGCCAAAGTCTCATGTAACATCCAATTGTACAAAGTTTCTATCAGCTCAATAATTCTAAGATGGCTTCCTATAATTTTATAGCCTTACTTTATATAAAGCTGAAAATTAAAAATTTTCATTTCCATGTCACTCACTTTTACGTATTTATTCAAGGACTTCTTTTACTGTCCCTAGTGAAGTCACACTGTAAAATCACTGGTCTTGTGTCTTACAGGAGATGACGAAAGAGTTGATAGAATTTGCTGCCTGCCCAGAGCACAAGACTTCAGACAGTACTTTTCTTGTATTCATGTCTCATGGCATTCGGGAGGGAATATGTGGGATCACATACTCTAATGAAGTTGCAGATATTTTAAAGGTTGACACAATTTTTCAAATGATGAACACGTTGAAGTGCCCAAACTTGAAAGACAAGCCCAAGGTGATCATTATTCAGGCATGCCGTGGAGGTGAGTGTTGATGGTTTAAAATAACAAGGCATTCCCATTTATTTATCATTTATCATTTATTTATAGAGAGTATTGTTCAGTGTTTGGGGGTTGATTCCTAAATATCAAACATCTATTTTCCCACTCATGTTTTCTATGAATTTTAGTTCAAATTTGTAAATATTTGCTTCATTTTCCACTGAAGAATATCACTATCAATAACCAATACATATGTATTGATCTTCAGGTATTATTGGAAAAAATAATTAAGGGAGAAAGGAATAGTTGAGAGATGGCATATAACAAACATTTTATACATGTTTTATATTCATATTCATAAAAACACCTATATATTTATAAATAAAAGACAGACTAATAAGTTTAGAAATAGCATTTAAGAGAAGTTTCAAGACAGCAATAATTCCCTTGGAAATTGCTAGTAATATGAAATCAGTTTTGGTTTTCCAGAGAAACAAGGAGTGGTGTTCTTAAAAGATTCAGTAGGAGATTCTGAAAAGGAATTCTTAGCAGATGGAGATTTTGAAGATGATGGCATCAAGAAGGCCCATATAGAGAAAGATTTTATTGCTTTCTGCTCTTCAACACCAGGTAAAGGGTTTTTATACAGATCACTTTTGTCTCTGTTACTTTTAGAAAGAGGGACTTTATACATAGCATTACATAAGACTTTTAATACTACTTTTAAACTTCATATCCAATCCCTCTTTCCCACACAGACAAGATATACATGTTTTTTTTCTCAATTAGTAAACTCTTCATGCTCCATAATATTTTTCCTAGAACTGTAAATGATAATAAAGAATTAACTAGATGAACATCCTCTCTAAAGTTCCATAGAATCTTAAAGGTTCATATCACTGAGCTTAGTCAGAACACCATTGCACACAAGCATTAAGTGTAGCTGGGAGCATAGATACAGAACAATCTCGTGAAATCATACTAGCTAAGGTTACATATTAGAAGATAGGTAAGTTTTAATGTGAAACAGTTTTACGCATGAAAACAAATATTTGTATGTAATTTAAATGTATGCTAACTGGTAATATTCAGATTACAATCTTGCATTTCCATTTATTACATCTAATATTAAGTCTAATTGTTTCATCACACTAAAATTTCTTCAAATTTCTCCCCAATATATGTAAATATACTGTCATTGTGGCAAGGAAAAGGTGATGTTTTTGAAATATTGAAGATTCCTAAAACATTCACATTCAGTTACTCTTATTATTATGGTTTTTGTTTGAATTCTAATTTAAGTTTCCTACTATGTTAAGGCTTAATTAAAACTCATTAATTCTTTATTTCCTGAATTTTACATATTTTGAGGTCTACCTTCTTTTACTCAAATATGTCCTAAGGCCTCACATCTACTTAAATAGCTTACCCATTATATTACTGACTGTGGTTACACCATCCCACTCCTACATTGGGTGAACCACGCCTTAGTGTGTATCTCACTACATTTTTTTCTTCCAGTGATAAAATCACAATGGCTATTGATACATTCTGAGCCCAGAAAACCTTACTATTGGCTACTGATACATTCTGGCAGATGGATAATCATCTGAAGAAATATACCAATGAGTAAGCCCATGAGACTCTGTTACATAGTTTCATACTCATAGTCACTCAGGCATTTCTAATTGTACTAAGTGAATCAATAAACATACAAAAGACATGCACACAGAAAAAAGACATATAAAGGAGAGGGATTGGTTAATGAGTGGAAGGAAGTTAAACAGACGACAAATTACAAACATTATCAGATGCATTTTACACATGGAAGAAATTGTCAAAGAATAAATATATTTAATTTGAAAATACCATACCAAAGCACCCACAGGATTCCAGCTTAAGAATGCAGCCAGCTTTCTTATTAGATTTAACTGTTATTTTAAATTGCTTCCTTTTGTCTTGCGCCATACACTGATCTCCGGTTCTAGAGTCTTCTGCACTCTTGCCATGCACCAGTTGAGTTCTGTCTCCCTTTCTTTTGCCTTCTTCACTATACTTTATAAATGATTTGGACTCTATTTTTCCACTACCAAACCCAGCTCCAATTTTCCTGTATAAACTCCAACTACATAGTAAGAGTTGTCTGAAAATTATCTGGCCTTATACTCCTTTCAATGTGTAAAGTGCTTTCAGGGATACCTGCTTCCACTCCTTTCCATTTTCTTTACCTCGTTCAGATATTTGTGGCATGTCATTTATCTCTTTTACTAGAAATAATTATCCTCATAGTTAAGAACATTGCACTTAAAAATATATAGCGAATTTCTATCAGGGTCATTACGTTGAATCCTGGAGACACACATTCAAGATACTTATTCTCCCAAACCTAACCACATTCCCTTCTGTGGCCAGCCAACCTCTCTATTAGAGTTTCACCTCCTTAAAATCAGGAGCTACACGTCTGAATATCTATACTGTTTACAGCAACCATCTTGAGTAAGAGGGAAAATGTACTCATTGAATTTTGTATACACTGAAAAAATAGCAGTCAGTATATAGAATATAGTATAAACTCCATAATGTGTCCACCTAGAGTGGAGAGGCTAGATCTGTAGCAAGGGTTAGGTTTATCCTAATATTTGGAATGTACTTTATTCACAGAAAATATTTCTTGGAGACATTGTACCCGGGGCTCTCTTTTCATTGAGTCACTCATCAAACACGTGAAAGAATATGCCTGGTCTTGTGACTTGGAGGAGATTTTCAGAAAGGTGGGGCTTTAGATGCTTTATCATTTCTACTTCCATGGTCTTGGGATCCTCAAACTACTTCTAGAGGAAAAGTTCTGGGCATGCTTTTCATTCTTTCAAAAGGGCTATTTATTTATTTATTTATTGGTTAGTCAACAGTCCATACATAGTGTCAATATTTTATAATCAGGAGCCCTAAGAAATAATTATATATAATAACCTATATCCTTACCTTAGTAGAAGATGGAGCAGAATCTAATATCTCTGCACCCATCATATTTGTCAACTACAAAAAGAGAATTTAATAGTCTTGGAAATATTCTCATAACTTTGGTTCTTACAAATGTCATGAGATATTGTTTCATTGTTTATTGTCATGCTAGTTAATGCAGTCTTTGTCTATCTTGAGTCAAGATCCTACTATCTGAAAATTGTGGCTATAAACCTTCCTTTTACTTCTAGGTTCGATTTTCATTCGAACAACCAGAATCTAGGCTACAGATGCCCACTACTGAAAGGGTGACCCTGACAAAACGTTTCTACCTCTTTCCAGGACATTAAAATAAGTATGTCATACCAATGTCTTTGTACACTAGTACCCCCCACACCCCCCTGTGTGTGTGTGTGTGTGTGTGTGTGTGTGTGTGTGTGTGTACAGTAGGGGAATATTGGAGGAAGACCACTGAAGAGTAATAAAACTGATCCGGACCCAAGTTCCTACGTCTGGTGTAATACATGGAGAAAACAGGGACAGACTGAAGAGACGCCATGCTTTTACTTGTCTACACAGCGCTTTGATTGTTCTTAACATTCTCAGATTTTCACAGTCCTTTCTCAGACTTAGTTGCTATGCAAGAAAATTGTGAGAGGCCCATGCTCTATATGTCTACATTGTATGATAAGTATTTAAGCATACATCAGGCTTTTCTCTGTTGTGAGTATGTATATAAACATTACAGTATGATATTATATTCTGCACAGATCTCAACAGAACACTTATGTTTTTATATTTTCTCTTTCCTATAGGTATGCAAGAGTTCACTCTTATGTACCTGTGTTGGGAATCACACCAATAAGAAGCCAATAATTACCTAAATGGTTCAATAAATCTAAAAACAAAACAGAAAGAGTCTCCTGTTTGTTGTTGCTGTTGCTATTTGATTTTCCTTTATTTGATTTTCCACATGTAGAAAATGAACAGATTATTCTAATCTCATATTCTCTATAGTATTCTTCTATTCCGACAATTATTTGCCTCTCTACAATTCTTGTTAAAACACCCAAATCTTCTTTTGTTTTTGATACCCACTGAGTTTAACCAGAATGGCCAATGTAACCATGGGAATGGAGTGTCCACTGGATCCTGGTGGATACCTTCTTGGAAACACAACTGAAGACAGTTAACTACCTCTCTCCCAGAATCCCTCAGTACCCAGAGCATCAACAGAGTTCTTAGACTTGATTCCTAAATGCAGAACTGGCTGAGCACGTGCCATTGTTTCCTTTATGAAGTCATTTGTTTGTCTTTTCCTATAATCATATAGGTTTCTGAATTTCAATAATTTAGCACTCAGCAGGAGAGATGTATAAAATAAAACTGGGAACGTGATAGCCAAAATATTAAATGGTATCTCAAAATGGAGTATTTACTTATTACTCTGGAAGCTCTTACTAGAACAAAGCAATTTCTATGTGCTATTAAGCTTCATAGATTCCAAAAAATCATGGATCAAAGAATATTGATTTGGCTGAAGAACCTTAAAATTTCACACTCTGATTGAGACTATAAAATGGTCAGTGTCACCAAAGACCAGGGAACAATTCCCAGACAAGCATGACACTGAGCAGATGAGCAGTAGTGGTATTACTTTATCTATTCTCTCAGCAGTGTTTGCTAAGTGCAGGAGGAGCTGAAGGACACTTCTACCTCAGCCTTTCTAATCCTGCCCATTTTGTCCAACATTCCCCAAAGCTTCAAAGCTGAACACACCGCAAGATTTGCCTTTTCCCCTTTCTCTAACCAGTCCCCTGATATACCTCCCTACCAAGATCATGCTATCATGCCTTCATTCTTTTGCAGACTACCCTATGAGTAGTCTTTGTTTACGGGATATCAACCAGTAGTAGTAATCAATCAATCTCAGCAAAAAATGATACATAAATTTGTCTTGCACAATTAATGAAATGCATCCTAGGGGGGACAAAAAGCTTGCTCTGAACTGTCTAATAAAAGAGGAAATCTGGAGGAACATGCAAAAAAAGGCTATACTACCATGATCAACAGGAAATAGGAAACGATTGCTTAATACTCCAGTAGAAATGAGACGGTTAAATTTCATTGACTTAGAACTGATGTTTTAGAAGGCAAAGGTCCAGTTACTGAAAGCCAAAGAAGAAAAAAGGCAGCACTGTGTCTTACTGGGGCCTTGAAGAATAGAGAAAATGCAAAGACAAACCCTTTCAAAGAGTCCTGCCTGCACTGCAGGTTTTTTGTTTGTTTGTTTGTTTTTTCTTTTGGTTTGTTTGTTAGTTTGTTTTGTTTTGTTTGTTTTCTACTTTTTGAAGCAATGTAGTTTTGTTTGTGCTGAAAAGGAAGGGATAGAGTTCAGGAACCAGGAAACGAGTTTTATGAGTTACAGGGATTTCCCCACAGCAGCTGATACTTTCTGCTCCACCCTTCCACCATCTCCTGGAAATCCCCGCCTCCCTATGCTAAGGAAATGCCCAGCAACTTTCCTTTTATTTGGTGAAGCTGTTTTAGTCGTTGAAGCTGTCTGCACGGTGCCGCCGTGCGAAAGAACTGAGGCTTTTTCTCATGGCTGGTGAGTCTGGGGGCTCTTCCTGAATAGGGACTCTGACCGTGACGTGAGTCCTAGAATTTAGCCTATCCAATAATAAAAAAAAAAAAAAACAAAACGTGTGGGGACAGAGCAGAGCAGTGGCATAGAAGCTTGATTACTGTCCAGCCGGAAACTACTGTGTATCAGGAATTATGGAGATGCTGAGGTATACGCAGCCTAGCCTTAAAGAACTTGATCCTTTGTTTCCCATTTTGGAAAACAAAGAGGAGGGTAAAGCCAGAATAATACATATGATAAAACTCTAGAAGTCTGTAATGAACTCTAAACTGCTTTAATTTCCCGAGATGCTGATTGGCGCATATTTGAAGTCACCACCCATTTCCCAAGCTTAGAGTTATTGTTTTGTTCCATTTTAAAAGATTCCATTTTTCTTACTAGCTGTCTGATTCTGCTAAAATCAACTCTGTTGTCGCTTGTTCCTGGATTCCTATCACAATGTGTTGATACAGGTCTTCCTTCCCAGGTTGTAGCCTTCTCTTCCATCATTGCCATTGCTTTCAAATCATCCACACCTCTTACACTCAGAAGCTGAAAAGTCACAGGACTGAAAAATCACGTGGTGTTTAGCAAGTGTTCAAATGCATCTTACTTCTTTGGCTTTATTCTCAAAATGTGTGTGAGAAGATGTATAGTTTCTGGGGTTTTTAAATGTTATAATTAACAGAGTCATTAAGAAGGTTTTAGGTCACTACCCTGCCCTCACGCTTAGTTAAATCTTAAAGAGACTTCAAACATCTAGTGATAATTCTTCAGCTCATTTAGAACAGATTTATATATAGATTTTTATGTTTAGGATTTACAATAAATTTATTCTCAGTTTTGACATTTTAGATATCTATTACTATAGTTTCTTACTCAGGAACATAGGTGACTACCTATTTCATATGTATATGTGTAAGTATATGTACATATATAATGTAGATGAATGATATACATAGAGATATGATATCACCATTTCAGACAGATTTTCCTACCTGAAAAGATGCACTTGTCTCTGTAGTCCAATTGAAACTTGATTTCAGCCTTACACACACACCAAAAAAGGTCTTTATCCTACACAGTTTCCCTCTACTGTGTTTTTCTACTCCTTTGATTCTCTCTGGAGTGTAGTTCTTACCACGTGTCCTATGTCTCATCTTCCAATGTTTAACTTAAACTCTAGGATCGCTTATCTCTCATGATGTCAGTTAGGTATTTGTTGAGGACAGGAGTTAGGTTGTTGACAGAATTTTCTTGGAGCACACAACACACACATCTGCTCACCAGAGAAAGGAAATCCACAACAGACCGTAGTAACAATTACACTAAAATCAAATGGCATGAACTTGAGTTTTTATTGAGGTTACTTACAAGAAGCAGGGATGACTTAAACACAGCCACATCACTAAAAAGCTCATGTCATTATGGGTGAGGGCTCTTAGAAACAGCCACTCTGGAGCTTTAAACTGCTTGCAGGACATTGCAGTCTGAGATTCTCTTCACTTTTGTTCTGCTGGGCAGAGTCTCCTTCCACTCCTCCAGATGTTTATTCTTACTGGAAGTCTTTGAGGATCTTCCAAGTTTCCATTCCCTCAGATATGTGACATTTTGTTTAATTCCTTTAAACCTTCCCATTCCTTTCAGATGGAATGTTTCAATTAAGAGTAAAATTGCCATATGACAAATGGTGTAGACACTAAATTAAATTCACACCAGTAGCTGGCTTCCTCTTAAGCAGGCAGCCCATCTTCTGATTGACTATGAGATTGCAATAACAGATAACTAAATAATAAGAATGAGAAATTGAATGATATTAGACAAAACTAAGCATGGTGTCCTTATACATATAAACATTCGTAACATTTTATTTCATTATACTACCAGGGACTAAAACTACAGATGGATAAATGTTATCTTCTAACTTTCCCCTTTGATTTTACTATTACTGCAAACCCATCTAAGCAAATAACTATGGTAGCATCAAAATAGTCTATGCTTATTATTGTTGAAATATTCTCTATGTAACTGCTATTTAATTCTTTCTGTCTTCATGGTCACAGTTATGTGAGCATATTTGTGTTACCATTGCAGCTTTATGATTGATGAAAAGTTGCATTTGTCAGCATAGGTCCAATGTCCTTGGGCAGAGTGACCTTGTTCTCACATGCAGCGCACCGACATCACCTTATTTTTCCACAAAACTCTTTTAAAAAATACATGCATCTGATTATTGCCTTTCCTGCTGCTGCTGCCCACGTTTCACCAGAGTATCCTGTTTCTAATACCTTGTTCCTCCTGCTTCCTGTCTATACCAATTCTCTCTAGACACTTTCAGCCTTGCCAGAAAAGGTGTACACACTTCCTCTTCTGAGACACTTTGCTGTACAGAGATTGGTTTTTAAAATGGCATTCCCACAGCTAGAAAGCTATCATTTAAAAAGAGGACATGTTCAATAAAAATTGCTGACTCAAACAAAAGATCAACACACCTAACCTCAACTTAACATCTCCCAATGTGCTATATTTCTTGTTTAGTATGCCAAACCTATGTTGTTCTTAAATATTCTTAAAGAGTTGAGTGAATAGCGTTTCTTCATATGTTTAATGATTAGTGAGTCACAAAGAATTATTGAAAACTACCTTTATATCAGAAGTAATGGAGACTGGTTGATGGCCCAGGTTTTCCGGAGCATAGAATCTAATGGTGAAATGTTGATATGTAGGCTGGAATCATAATTATGAAACAAAAATGCCAGATTAGGGAAAACCAGGTACCTTAGGAAAAAACACCTTTCACATTGGGAAAGGTTAGAAGCATCAAGGGAATTTACCAAATTAATGTTAACTAAGCTGAAATGTGGAGTGTAAACTGAAGAAAATGGGAAGCCTACTAGAAAGGAGCACTTAGGAGATTAAACATTGCACATATTTGTAGATTTATAGAAAAAAAGAAGATTGCATGTTTAAAAATCAGTGAGCAAGACAGCTTATAGCAGAAAATGAAGCTGAGTGATAAGGCCTAGATTTAAATTGAGAAGTTAGAATGCTCAATTTCATTGTGAAGAATACATGAGAAAGATATGATTTTTCAAAGTCTGAAAAGTAATTATAAAAAGAAAGATTTGGGTATAAATGGGAAAAGCAAATGGGATTGATAAGAGTAAACAAATTCTGCAAATATTATGCAGGTATAATGAAGAAAACATATATTTAGGTAGAAAATAAGACATAAACCAAAGAGTTGTAGTGACTCCAGGCTTTGCTGCTTCTTATATTGAAGGGGAGGTATTATTTATTAGTAAGTGTATAAACAAGAGTGATTAAAATGAGGCATTTCAATTTTTAAATTCAATATACTGAGATTGTTCATTATAGAAAAGAGATAGTGCATTGATTATTGAATATGTGACTTTCACTATTGGGATCCAAGTATGGGCAGAATCTTTGAAATAAAAATTACATATTTATTATTTAGAGTTTATAATATTTGCACTGAGAATATGGGGCTTACAAGAAAAACCCTTGGTAAAAAACATTTATATTTTTAGTAGTAGTTTATGTATTTCTGTAACTGGAAAATATTATATATGGTTATTATATAAAATGTTTTAAAATATGTGTACACTTTTCAATACCTAAATACGGTTAATTAATACGTATGTTACTTCTTATTTTTTCTTGTGTGATGATAAACACTTTTATTCTCTAAGATATTTGCAACAATCTGACACATCATTATGAACTATAGACACTGATAGCTAGAGATGGTATGAAATTTATCCTATCTAGAGAATATTGACTTCTTTTCAGCAGCGTCTCTCTAAGCTACTTCCCACTCTACCTCTCTAATTTTTTCCTGTCTGCAACAGCTTTAGAAGTCACAACTAAGTAAGATCATATTGTATTTTAGACTTGTGTGCATGGCTTGGTTTATTTCACCTAACACAATGATCTACAGTTTCATTAATATATTCACAAATATTAGAACTTCATTTAAAATACTGTTTTATAAATGCTAAAACACTATCTATATGTATATCTAGATGTAGAGCTATATCATCTGTATGTATATCATCCCCATCTATATCTATAGCATCTATATCTTTACCTATCTATGTTCTTTTCCTTATCCACTCACATATCCACAGATATACTGTCTCTATATCATGGCTGATTAAACAATACTGCAATAAGTAGTTTATAATATTCGTCCACCATCCTTATTTCATACAGAGGATATAATCAGGTGTGGATTTGATTGATCCAAGATAGTTTTATATTATTTCTAAAGAATCTTCATGAATTATTTTTATTATACTGCCACCAATAATGAACAAAGGCTCACTTCCTAAGCATACTCTAGAATACTAGCCTTGTGTCTTTCTTTTTAATTTTTATTTATTCCTCTCTTGTATAATACATCTTAAACATAGCTTTTTCTCTCTCTATTTCTCCAAATTCTCCTTACCGCTTCCCCTTCTCCTAAATCAACTCTGCCCCTGTGTCTCCCCTCAGGAAAAAGCAGGCCTCCCAAGGACATCAACCAAACATGACATAGCAAAATAGAATGAGGTTAGCACAAATCTTCACATCAAAGCGAGACAACCCAATAGGTAAAAATGGGTCCTAAAAGCAGGCAAAATATTCAGAGACGCCCCTACTCACACTGTCAGGGTTACCCCCAAAACACCAAGCCAGTAAGTGTAATAAATGCACAGGACCAAGTGCAGACCCATGCAGACTCTGATAGCTGCTTCAGCATCTGGGAACACCCATGAGCCCTGCTTAGTTGATTCTGTGGGTCATGTTCTCTGTGTGTCCTCTCTTCTCTCCAGGTCCCACAACCCTCTTCCCTTTCAAGGGGCTTCCCAACCACTGAAGGGAGAGAACCAATGGAGACCTTCAATCAAGGCTCTCTTTCCACATATTGTTTGGCTATGGGTCTCTGTATCTGTTCCCATTGACTGCCTAAGGTAGCCTCTCTGAAGATGACTGGACTAGGCACCAGATTTATGAGTATAGCTGAAAACATTAGGAATCATTTCTTTGATTTTTTTTTTCCTCTTTGTACAGTCATGTTTGGTTTTACCCTAGGTCTCTGGCTATCCAGTTCCTTACTATCCAGACAGTATGAGGCATGGGCTTCCTCTCCAGACACGGTCCTCCAATGATATCAGTCATTTGTTGGACACTCTCACAAGTTCTGTGCCATCATTGCCCCAGGAAATCTTGCATGCTGAAAAGACCGTAGCTTGAAGGTTCTGTGGCCGGTTTGGTGTCCCGTTCTCACCACTGGAAGCCTTGCCTGAATACATAAGATGGAATATTTAAGTTCCATATACTCCATCACTAGGATAGTCCCGACTCATAGATTCCAGGAAGTTTCTACTACCCTAGGTTTCCACACTACCCCTGCCCAAATGCTGTCTAATTCCAGTAATCTCTTCCTATACCCGTACCCTCCATTACTCTTCCCCTCTACTTAATCCTTCCTATTCCCATCCGAACTCTACCCTAGTCCACATGCAAAATCTATTTTCCCTTCCATGGAGATCACAGCATACCCTCTAGAGACCTCCCTGTTACTTATCCTCTCTGGGTTTGTGGATTGAAGCCTGATTATCTTTTACTAAACATGTAATGTCCACTTATAAGTGAGTACCTACCATGTTTGTCTTTCCGGGATTGAGTAGCCTCATTCAGTATGACACTTTCCAGGTCCATCCATTTTGTGCAAATTTCATGATGTCACCATTTTTAACTGCTGAGAAATGCTTCATTGTATAAATACACAATATTTTCTGTATCCATTCTTTAGTTCATGGAAATCGAGGTTGTTTCCAATTTCTGGGTGTTATGAGTAAAGCTGCTATGAGCCTAATTAAGCAAGTGTCCCTGTGGTAGGCTGGAAAGTCCTATAGGTATATGCTCAGGAGTTATATAACTAAGTCTTAGGTAGATAAAGTCCCAATTTTCTGAGAAACTGCCATATTGATTTTCATACTAACTATACAAATTTGTGTTATTTTAATTATGCCCATTCTGATAGACAGCAGATTATATCTTACTGTGGTTTTAGTATTCATTTCCTGATAATTAGAATTACTGTTTGTTTGTAGATACATATTGGCTACCTGTGCTTTTCTGTAAAGTTGTCTGTTCAGTTCCCACCACTATGTTGTTACTCTGCTTTCTTGCTATTAGGGCTATTATGTAGGTTGGCTCTCTCTCTCACACAATCAAGGGTTTAGCTTCAGATACTGCAAACCAGCTCTAAGGCTATTTATTAAGTAGGTTGGCTCTCTCTCTCACACAATCAAGGGTTTAGCTTCAGGTATTGCAAACCGGCTCTTCAGTTCCACAAGCTGTGTTTTCGCTCATTGTTTCTTTTGTTTTCAGCTTGGTTGCTTTGTTGTTTTTGCTCATTTATTTGTTGTTTACATTGATTTACATTATTTTTTCTTAATTGCTTTTAAGGTCATTAGGGTAAAAATTATTACACCGAGTAATGTAACTGGAAATTCCCTTTGTGTTTTTCTAGTGTTACATAATTACTTGCTTGAACTTTAATTTTTGTTTGGTCTGAGATACAGAACTAATTTTATTCCTCTACAAGTGTATCTACAATTTTCCTAATAATATTTATTTGATAGGCAATCTTTACACATTTACACATTGCATGTTCACAGTGTTTTTGGTTGAAAAGTAACTGAGGCAGTTCTTTGGTTATAATTTCACCCTATCATGTGGAATTTCATGTTTGCTTCTCTGTGGGTCTCATTCCACTTTGATTATTTTAGCTTTTTAGTTACATAGTGTGTCTTCCTTTAATAGTTAATGTTTTAGTCAAGATCTCTTAGCCTGTTTTTTATTTATTTTGATTTTGATTATAATAAAATTACATCATTTTCCCATTTTCTTTCCTCCCTCCAAACCTTCTAGTTTATCTCTCTTCGCTTCCTCGCCCCTCCGTTTCTTGTTCTCTTTCAAACTCACAGTCTCGTTTGTTTCATTAATTCCTATTACATACAAATATGTATTTCAAGTTATACATAGTTCACATTGTAACATGGTGTGGATTTTAAAATGTTTTTCTACCTTTATTAAAATGACATTTGATTTTTGATAGAGTTTGCATTGAAATTATAGTTTGCTTAGATGTTGTGGCTATTTTAAACAATTTTTTAACATTTCATAAACATTTCACAAATATTTAAAATTTCACAGACACATATGTTATCCCTCCATTTATACAAAACATTTCATTTCCTTTCTAATATGTATTAGTTTTCATGGTATATACCTTTCTCTTCCTAGATCAAATTCATTCTGGTGCTGATTTTTATAGCTACTTTTAGTGGAATTTATTTGTGGTATTACTTTACAGACATTTATTACAATCAAGCAGATAGCATTTTTAAGTTAAATATCTTTATATTTTTATTGAAAAATTTTCATACAATATATTCTGATCAGTGTTTCCATTGCTTCAACATTTACCTGATCATACATACTTAACCACCTAACCACATACCCAACTCCATGCTCATTCTCTCTCTCCCTCTCTCTCTCTCTCTTTCTCTCTCTCTCTCACACACACACACAAACACACACACACACACACACACGTAAAAACAACCCCCCCCAAAAAACCTGGCAAGCAAAATAAATCAAACTAGAAAAAAAAACAACAAAAAGGAAGAATCACAAAAAACCTACACACACAAATAAAAGTAATACAAACATTAAATTAAAAACTACAGTATATAATCAAAATACAAGTAATGCCAAAAAAGCAATATGAAACAAAATGTCTAAGTACATACACTTAAATTTATTTTGTATTGGACATCAATGGTTGGGCATGTGACTGTCCTTAAGTGGGGTTTGTATATCCAATGAGACCCTATTGGAGAAAGCTATTTTTAAGTCATATGTAGTTCACTTTTATTATTATTATTTTTAGCTGGTAAGCTTATTGAAAAAGACTCTCACTATATATCCTCACATTTGTAGCCATCCTTCTTCTTCAGTTTTCCAAGTGTGAGAATTCATATGCATACGTCATTACTCCTATTAGTTTCTGTATCTTTGGTAAAATGTTTGAAGCTCCTGTTTATAAGACCTGCTTTCTGTTCCTCTAGAATCATATGGTTTCTATTTTGTTTTCTGATTTCTAGAATTTTGAATATTTTATGGACAAAGGTGTAGAGGGTAACTTTGTTTCTGATAATAGCAAAAATTATTTGTGGCCATTGAATATGATGATATCCATGGTGAATATATATATATATGTTATATTATTAATCTGTTTATTTCCTCCTATTCATCACCCATTTGGCAGTGTTCTTTTTTTTAATATACAAATTACTATACCAAAGGACCAGAGCTCAGGTAGAATAGATACTTCAACACTAAACTGAGTTCTGTTAACATTATCAAACTCTGTGAGATGACATTTATAGACTATCGTCCAAGACTAGCATCTTTTCATCTCTTCTATATAGTATCAACACTTTGACCAGTTTTTTCTTTTTTCTGTGTCCTGAAACATCATATTACTATATTTTCAAGTATCTCTTCACCAAATGATGTGTAACACTATATGCTGTATTAAAAGAGTGTTTCTAATATCTTAGCTACTATGTTCTATTTAATTTATAGTATTTTTACAATTTGATCAATTAATAGATAGGTTCTCTGTATATAGGGTGTAAGTCTTACTAATATTCTTTCCACAACAATTGTTCTTGTGACATCCTGGGTAAACATTCATCTAAAATAATTGGTGCAATGGCCGTCAGCAAATTTTTATTGTTATGGAGCTTATGTCATGGTTGAGTATATATTGTCTTAATTTGTATATTTTATAGTAACTTGTTAATTAACTGATATTATCCTACATTTAGTTGTGATGGTCATGAAATAAGTAATATTTATTACTGCACAGGATTATTGTAAAGGTCTGGTATATTAAAAGATACAAAACCCCTCAGCTTACAGATTTGTACCTCACAGTGGTTTTGCTATCTATTATTGTTTTGGGAGGGATGAGTGCTTCCACATTTAGTCATAAATGCACAAGTAATGTTATGCCCATTGAGATAACTTATAATAGGTAATTTTTCATGTTTTATAATTTCTATGTATCTTTTTTCATAATAAATGCCCAGCAAATACTGAAAAGAACGTATAAGACAATAAAGAAAAGCACTGTGACCTGAGCCAATGTCCTTGTTTACTATTTACCTTGATAAATATTCTTTGACTATGCCATTAATTTGACATTGTCATTAAATAATTAATGTGGAAAAGTTAAGTGAGAATTATTTAAAAATTCTGTCTTTCCATATACTCCATACTCAAGTCTTATCTTTAGAACTAAAATTAAAAATCATACTTTAATACCTCTATTTTACTACCCTATAAAAATTTAATCATCCTAAGGAGTAATACATCAACTCTTAATTTTGATATATTGGAATATTAATATTCTTAATATATTGAATTCTATTGATCAGAATGAAATAATTAGGAAATCTGATGTATTTATTGTAATTCATATGTTTATAAATAAATCCGTTAATGTATTTGAGTATAATATAAGTTTCACATGATGAGAATAAAAAGCATACTGCTTTAACTGAACTAAGTAAAAAGGGGTAACTCCACAGACTAATGAGAATTTCCTGTCTTGACAAGAGCTTTGCCTTTACCCCAAAATACACATTCTGGGTGAATCATTATCTCCTCAGGACTGACCAAGAGATTGGTAAAAAATAAAACCAATGAATGACCAATGTTATACAACAAAGAGAAGTAGCTACTGAAAACCTTGCATAGTGATACCCTAAGGAGCATATTCTGCTGCAAACATGAAAGGTTGACCCCTTTCTTCAGGTACAATGAAATAGGCAGCTTCTTGGTAAGTGGGAAAAGAGAGCTTGTTTTCAGAAATGTTACATCGCAAAAACTATCTAAGGTGAGTACAAGCTCTACCTGGCTTGTAGTTGAACAAGTCTTTTGTCTCTGATAGGAAACAACCACCCTGACAAACCACTTAAGGTGTTGGAACAGCTGGGCAAAGAATTGCTTTTGGAGTACGTAGACAAACTGGTTCAAAGCAATGTACTGAAATTAAAAGAGGAAGAGAAACAAAAACTTAACACTGCTGAACACAGTGACAAGTACTGGGTCTTTAGAGATGCCATGAAAAGTAAACCCAGAGAAGTGGGCAAAATGCTTCTCCAGACGTTCCTTAATTTGAACCCAGGCACCAGCCATGGTGAAGGTAAGAGCAGAATGCACTGTAAATAACAGCTCATGGTGCTCATGATCTACTCAGTTTTCAGGCCCAACACTTACTTTGATTTTCTAATCTTTGTGTCACTAAAGTATCACTTTTCTCTAAAATAGATAATCTTTTAGAAAGTGTTTTGACTTTCATGGGTAGTATCCAGTTTCCAACATGGTACAAAGGCTAAGTCCTATGTTCAAGCTATTTTGAGAAATAGCTAATCACCTGACAATTATAGAATGGAACACTAACCCTAAAGTTTATCACACTGTAAATTTTTTGTGGCACTCATCAGTCTTAGTATCTATAAAATGGGAGCATTCTAATATTTTCTCTCAAGTTCTTGCAAAGCTAAAAATGTAGTCAAGCCAGGAATATAACTTCCCAAATTCTGGCTCTTATGCAAGGTTCTTTTCTGGACTACATGCTCACTGAACACTACCTGCATAGTTAGTACTTCTGAACACATGTTCCATTTTTCATGAAATGAACACTTGTAAAGCTAAATATTGTCTTCTCCCATTAAGTCAATTAGATGCTTTCCCACAAACTGAAAGACTCTCAAGGATAAAACTAAATTAAAAATATTACGTGCAATAAGGATCAGAATCGGAGGAAGGTGTTCAAAATACTTTTAGTAATTTCAGAAATCATACCATGGTTCAAATTCTGAGCTGAATTGAATTGAATTGAAATGAATTGAATTGAATGTTCAGCAGAGAGGAGGCACAAGTGAGCACTCTCTTGAAGAACCTTGGGCTTTGTTTGTATTGGACTCTCCAGGGTGACCCAAGGGCAACATGAAAGTAATGGTCCAGTAGACCAGAACACAGGGTAAAGGGATATTAGAATAGATCCAAGCCCTGGCTAATAATTTGCGTATGGGTTTAATTCTGAAGTTCTGGCAAGACAGAGTGAAGGATAGAAGGAATCCAAGATATTTATCTGTTACAATGAACTAATTTGTGCCAATAACTTTTATTCAGAGAGAAGCACTTGAAGTTCTAATGGCCAAGGATTACATCTTTGTCTTATATGAAGAATCCATCACTTGTTATATTAATTAATAGGATTCCTTATCAGTTTATGGGGATCAAAAATTAAAAATTTATCTACATTTCTATTGTTTTAAAATTTCTTCTCCTCCAAGACAGTAGCTAGGAGCCACTGTACATATTAACACATGCTGAAATGGTAAAATTTGTGATATGTTGTACTGAAGAGTATAAGAGTATTACTAAAATTATATCCTTAATTGTTTTTCCTTTCATTTTATATGATATTAGAAAAGCTAAACTGAAATATTAATTAATTTTTCTAGTAGATAATGTTCTTGTACTTAAATTATTTTGGTAAAGATACAATTGAAGTAAAAAAGGATGAGATGGCTTTTAAGAGTAAAATCATCAGAAATTTAAAGTTGCTGAGTATGAAAAAGTTATGTTTGATCCCATATTATAGTGGTGTTCTCCCAAGAATTACCAGAATTCAGGGTCTCATTTTTGGGTTGTTCTGCTTTTCACATCAACCACCTTGCTCCCCAATCTTAGTTATACAATATCCTGTGCTACAGATTACCTATACCAATCATTATATGTCAAAGCTCCATCTTCACGTAGTTTTCTTATAGACCATTCTGCCGAGCCAACAAATCAGATCTCTAAATCAGCCTAAAACATTTACATTATGTGATATGTTTTATAGGTAATCTGGAAATGGAGGAACCAGAAGAATCAGTGGACACTCTCAAGATTTGTTCCCCCAAGGAGTTCACAAATCTTTGCAGAGAAAAGATGCAAGAAGTATTGTCTTTTGTTGTTGAAATAGAGATACCAAAACAGTCATTCATATTAAAGACAATTTCTTAAACCTCTTAGCCTAAGAGATGGTGATATAACTGCTATAGATTATAATTTTGATTATAAGCAAAGTCATAATGTTCATTTAGTTCATTTATTTTTCTCTCTTATTCATCAATTATGAAAATTTTATCTGCAGTCACAAAATAAAATATCTATCAAACAACACAGTTGACTAGTACTTATCTGTAGACTGGTTTAAAAAAAGCATACATATTAAGAAGGTTTATTATTACAGTATACAGAACACAATATTGATATACCAAAAAAGGCATCACAATAATATTACCAAATGCATTTTGTTTTATACTTTTTGACATGAAGTGATAATATCTTTTGATTTTATAGCTAAGCTTAACCTCATATTCTAGAGAAAATTAACTAAGTATTAGTCAACTAGAAAAGAGAGTAGTAATTATCCTGGGTTATATGCCTGTTCTGTCTTTAACCCTTGAGAAGAACACAGACAGTATCTTTCAGTTATAGTTTGAGGGAGAAAGAAGCTATATGAGTCCTTAATAAAGCAATGCTTATGATTGTCAAATAGACTTCAAAAAAACTCATGTAAGCCAAATTCATTGTCTATTTTCTACAGATTTACCCAATAAAGGAAGCCAATGGCCGTACTCGAAAGGCTCTTATCATATGTAATACAAAGTTCAAACATCTTCCACTGAGATATGGGGCTAATTTTGACATCATTGGCATGACAAGCCTTCTTGAAGACTTGGGCTATGATGTGGTGGTAAAAGAGGATCTTACAGCTGAGGTAAGAGCCACTGCAACCTCCTCTACTGGGAACATGGAGAGTTTTATTCACAGATGAGCATTATAATATTAAGGAGAATCCTCTACCAAACTTAGGATACAGACAAGTGAAGATGTGTGTGTGTGTGTGTGTGTGTGTGAGAGAGAGAGAGAGAGAGAGAGAGAGAGAGAGAGAGAGAGAAACATAATCAAATTAGGTAGTAATGTAATCTGTGCCTTTTTAAGTTTTAAATATTCCATGTGCCACATAAAAAGTAGCTGGCAGTGTGAATTCATGCAGTATTCTTAATTCCAAAGTGGAGCAATTGAGACTCAGTGCCAGCACATGAAGATGTAGTAAGCACTGAATAGAAGGCAAAAATCTACATTTTATAATATAATGTAGCACAGAGAACGACAATCAGCCATAAGGAAAACATAACTTCAGAGAATGGTGTATGTGTTTATCTACTTAACTAAAGTTGAATGCATGTTAACTCAAATTGGAAGGTGGGAAAGGAAACAAGAGAGAGTTGGAGAGTGGGGTGCAGTCAAAGATGAGAGGGTTGATCGTAGGATCTGAAGTGAGGAGGACATGGCATCTGTCCTAACACTGGGAGTAATTGGGACTAGATGGATCCAGGGACCCAGGAAGCCTGCTGGAACAGTGGTACAGGTTCCTTTCAGTATGGCCCGGTGCCCAGAGCAGACTTGGGTGTGAACTCCTCAGACAGTCCCACAACACTCAGAGGAAGCTTGACTCCCAGGTGCTCTAACACATCCAGGATCACAGGATCCTGAGAGCTTGGTCACACAAGGATCTCTGGGTCCCAGAGGCAGACTCCCAGGAGCTCTGAAACACAGAGGATCTCAGGATCATAGGATCCCAGAATCACAGGGTCCCAGAGACAGATGGTCTCTGAGGAATTATGACACAACCAGGATCGCAGGAAGGACAGGCTGAAGTCAAATGTAGGGAGGGTAGGTAGTACTAGAGGCAACCAGATGGCAGGAGGCAAGCGTAAGAACATAAGGAACAGAAGGCAAGGTTTCTTGGTATCATCAGAACCCAATTCTCCCACCATAGCAAGTCCTGAATACACACCATCACACCAGAAAAGCAAGATTTGTATCTAAAAATCACTCCTCATGATGATGATAGAGGAATTTAAGAAGGACATAAATAACTTGTTTAAAGAAATTCAGGAGAACACCGGTAAACAGGTAGAAGCTCTTAAAGAGGAAACACAAAAATCCCTCAAAGAAATACAGGAAAACACAATCAAACAGACAAGGAAATGAACAAAACCATCCAGGATCTAAAAATGGAAACAGAAACAATAAAAGATCACAATAATAGATCACAAAGGGAGAGAACCCAGGAGTTAGAAAACCTAGGAAAGAGATGAGGAGTCAGAGATACAAGCATCATCAACAGAATACAAGAGGTAGAAGAGAGAATCTCAAGAGAAGATTCCATAGAAAACATTGACACAGTTGTCAAAGAAAATGAAAAATGCCAAAAGTTTCTAACCCAAAACATCCAGGAAATCCAGGACAAAATGAGAAGTCCAAACCTAAGGATAATAGGTATAGAGGAGAGGAAAGATTCCCAACTTAAAGGGCCAGCAAATATCTTCAACAAAATTATACAAGAAAACTTCCCTAACCTAAAGAAAGAGATGCCAATGAACATACAAGAACCCTACAGAACTCCAAGTAGACTGGACCAGAAAAGATATTCCTCCAGTCATATAATAATCAAAACACCAAATGCACTAAACAAATAAATAATATTAAAAGCAGTAAGAGAAAAAGGTCAAGTAGCATATAAAGGCAGACCTATAAGAAATACACCAGACTTCTCACCAGAGACTATGAAAGCTAGAAGATCCTGGGCAGATGTCAAACAGACCCTAAGAGAACACAAATGCCAGCCCAGGCTACTATACCCAACAAAACTCTGAATTACCATAGATAGAGAAAACAAGATAGTCCATGGCAAAACCAAATGTATACAATATCTTTCCACAAATCCAGCCCTACAAAGGATATTAGATGGAAAGCACCAATACAAGGAGGGTAAATACACCCAAGAAAAAGCAAGAAAGTAATCTTTCAACAAACTCAAAAGAAGATAGCCACATAAATATAATACCACCTCTAACAACAAAAATAACAGGAAGAAACAATCACTTTTTTAAAATATCTCTTAACATCAATGGACTCAATTCTCCAATAAAAAGCCATAGACTAACAGACTGGATATGTAAGCAGGATGCAGAATTTTGCTGTATACAGGAAATGTTCCTCAGTGACAAAGACAGACACTACCTCAGAGTAAAATGTTGGAAAAGAATTCTCCAAGCTAATGGTCCAAGAAACAAGATGGAGTAGCCATTCTAATATCAAATAAAATCAACTTTCAACCAAAAGGTATCAAAAAAAATAAGGAAACATACTTCATACTGATCCACGGAAAAAAATCTATTAAGATGAACTCTCAATTCTGAACATCTATGCTCTAAAAAATGCAGGCAGTATAATAATAATATATGTTTAAAATATACAAAGATGGCACCGTTCAGTTAAGTGACCCATTCAGGATAGTTCGGACTCAAGGGATTGTTTTCTAAAGCATTATTAAACAGTGATTATAATTTAAATATAATACTGTGATAAATAACCCACAGTACATACATATTTTTGTCAACATAAATTCCTAGAAATAAGTTTACTAGATAAAGTTTTATGCATAATTTATACTTTGGTACTTGTAGGTAAACTATTCATTAGAAGGTTTTTTTGTTTGTTTAAAAAAAAAAAAAAAAAAAAGCCTGGCAATGGTAGTGCACACCTTTAATCCAGCACTTTGGAGGCAGAGGCAGGTGGATTTCTGAGTTCGAGGCCAGCCTGGTCTACAGAGTAAGTTCCAGGACAGCCAGGGCTACACAGAGAAACAAATAAAACAACAACAACAACAACAAAGATGAGGTCATCTATAAAACCTCAGTGAAGGTAAGGAAGACACTAAAATGCATGTATTGGGAGCAAGGGGCTCTGAAAAGGTGTGAGCAGAGAAACTTTCAAGTTGAGAGGGGTGCATAAGCTACATCTAGAGTAAATGGTTGCAAGAAGGCACAGAGTGATGTTAAGAAAGACAAGTGACCAAGAGATACAGGAGATGAAAAATATAAGGAGAGTAGAGGCCTAAGTTTAGTTGTTCCCTAGGCACATAGGAAGGCCTTTTGAGAGCAATATTAAGTACCAGTACCTACAAAATAAAAGATATCACACACACACACGTGGAAAAGGAAATAGAATAAAAGAGACACGACTCTATGAGTTATTACCAAGCAGCTCACTAAGTATGGGGACTTAAGTACTTCTAAGAACATAAAGCAAACCAACAATGATTATTGGGTACCCACCAAGTAAAGTAACAGATTTTTTTGTATTTTTCCAATGTTGATGATAAAATGAGGAGGTAAGATTTATCTTAACTATCATCCTACTAAATGAAATCATTGTTTTTTTCCAGGGTATGGAGTCAGAGATGAAAGATTTTGCTGCACTCTCAGAGCACCAGACATCAGACAGCACATTCCTGGTGCTAATGTCTCATGGAACACTGCATGGCTTCTGTGGAACAATGCACAGTGAAAACCTACCAGATGTGCTACTGTATGATACCATCTATGAGATATTCAACAATTGCCATTGTCCAGGTCTACGAGACAAACCCAAAGTCATCATTGTACAGGCCTGCAGAGGTGGTAAGTTCGTTGGTGGAACTGTGAGCTCTCAGGCTGCTAGAATGTAGGTTCTGGCAGGGTAATGCCACATGGGAATTCTGTCTAGGAGAAATAACTTTACGCTCTGTTTAGTTTTTAGAAATCAATGTAATCAATAGGAAATGCCACCAAATGTGCCATTACAAAAATTTGCCTGGTAAGTTGAAAGATTTTCATATAAGATTTATGCAGTATAAGTGATTAAGAACTTATCCAGAATCCTGAAGTCAATTGAGAGAAGTATACAAATATTGAAGCAAAATGGTTTTAATTTTTAATATAGTTGATATTTTTATATTATCATTTTAAATTTGTATTTCAAAGAGGGACAATTCCCAATACAATTATTGTATCTGAATTCAGTACCCTAATATCACTAATGGACGGACCATAGAACCATAGAGAAATAAGGATAGCAAAGAAACACCAAGGTTAGACCGCATTATAAATCAAGTGGGAATCAATAATATCTATAGAATACTGTTATCAACATATATGGAATATAAATTTGCAATCCCAGTTCAGGGAAGAAAAGGAAAAGTAGATCCCTGTGAAAGACCCCACAGAGCTCTGGCCAAATAACATAATATATTTCTCAAGTTTGTGGCTAGTGTAGAAAATATATGTATAATACATTTACTCCTCACTAAGATTACCATTCAAAATATCCCTCATACCCACATTCTTTAAGGACATAGTGAGTAAAATACAGAATCAGCCTGGGTTATCATCAACACATTGCTGGATAAAGAAAAGGTCTTTATACGTAATTAGTTACTGTAAAACCATAAAAATAATAAATTCCTGAAAGTTGCAGGAAAATAAGTGGAACAGTATATCCTCATGTTAAGCAAAATAACTCAGTCACAGAATGATGATTTTCTGATGTTGTTTTTCAATTTCTTATATGTGGAAACTAAATAAAAAAATATAAAAATGTGATCTGAAGATATAAGAGAGTTTGTAAGTGAGGAAATGAGGACTCAAATCTGGGGCATATAGCAAGAAGGGAGAGTGAAAGAAAAGAGGGAGTCAAGGCAAATGAGATCATGTTTAGGGCAAATTGAGAACATGTATGAAGGTGCACTATAATACATTTACTGCTGCAGTCACTGCATGTATAAACAAGTACATGAAAATTCAATGTTTGAATGTGCCCACATGTAATACTGTTCTTTATTTTATCCTGTACTAATACTATAAAATAATTGCTTCAGTATGGTACTCTATACATTTACACTTGATTTGATCAGTCTATACCGCCTTCACTTTCTCTATCCTTCTCTTGCTGCTCTACATCTTTTATTGAAATATTTCCAATTCCACCTTTGTGTATCTCTTTAGTTTTTAATCTAGACAAAGATTAAAACTAATCTAAGATTAGATATAAGTAAAATCATCTAATATTTTCTTTCCCAATCTGGCTTATTTTGCTTACCGTGATGACTGTCAGTTTAACCCATTTACTTTCAAATAATAGTATTTGGATCTTCTTTCATTGCATAATGCTTTCTTGTGTATATTAACCTCATTGTTCTTATACATTTAATTATTAATGGGTACCTTTGCTGATGTCACAATTTGGATATGATGAATAGTAAAACAATACATATGGGTGCATGAATATTCCTATTTTATATTTTATTTACATTGAAACAGAGTTTTACTGTATATTTCCAACTTGTCAGGAACTCATAGCAATCTTCTACCTCAGTCTCTGGGAAGCTGGGATTATAGTTGTGTACTATTACATCCAATTTGTAGGATGCAGATAAGCCTGTATGACTTTGAATTCATATAACCATGGGCTTATAAGTAACTAAATGAGTAGAAATAACTTCCCTATAGCCAGGTGGTGTAAAATGAGACAGATGCAAAAGTCTTCTTCTATTTTTAGTAAACACATTCTTACATCTTTATGACTCTGCCCTTATTTTTTCTTATCATGTTATAATAAATTGTAACATTTCTCAATGATCCTAGAGAGAAAGAAATTCTCTTTCAGTCTCTATCTCTCTCTGTCTCTGTCTCTCTGTTTCTGTGTATCTGTCTCTTGTCTTTCTGTCTCTCTCCGTCTCTCTCTCTCTCTGTGTGTGTGAGTGTGTGTGTGTGTGTGTGTGTGTGCTCTTACTTATAGTGCTTGTGTGTATGTATATCTAAAACTAATCTGAATGAGCTCTTAAAATGAGGTAGGAAACTGGAAGTCTGATTGAGTGTGATAAATGCTGTAAAATGCATTGTTTCTCCAGGGAACCCTGGGGAAGTGTGGATTAGAGAGCCTTCAAAAGCCCAGTCATGCAGAGCTGTAGATCTACCTAGGAATATGGAAGCTGATGCTGTCCGGCTGAACCACGTGGAGAAGGACTTCATTGCCTTCTACTCTACAACCCCACGTATGTGTTTTCTCAACCATACAGCTTTTTAGGTCAAAAACCATCTTTATATAACAATGGTCTAACACAAATTTTGAGGCTTATAATATATATTAAACAAATCTTTTTTTTTTTGAAGACATGTACTCCTTATACACAACTTTTAAGATGAATCTTTTACTATAATTAGGGAATTATATCCCGATTTTATATATATATATATATATATATATATATATATATATATATATA